>QNGE01001312.1:87151-151762 GCA_008508345.1 Paragonimus westermani | reverse complement strand
TGGGGTCCTCGTGATCACTCAAACCGCTGGTTAGAGACGCTATCCGAGATGGCGGTGTGTCGCAGTCAATGGCGTACCTGTATCCATACCATTTCTAGTTCTTCCGCATAGTCTTCTTTAATATTTGTTGACCTTCTTAGTAACGTTTACTTTTAGAATATTCTACGTCACTGTCGAGGTGAGCGGCGGCCCGAGCCACAGTACCTTTGGTCAGGCTCACGGCTGTTATGATGATGATGATGTTTAAACTTCTGAAACTTAAAAGTCAGGCTATTTAGACAGAAGCACACAATCCATCAAACCGAGCTATTAATTCAACCACTATTGGTAAATGGCACTCCATCGTCTATTCACATTTACCGCCTAATGAATAAACAATACTTCAGCACGGTCAAAACAATAATCTCATATAAAGCCAGCAAGATCTTTCCTTGTGATCTGTCATCGTATCGTGGTTACAGCAAGAACGGTTAAGGTGATTATTATTAGCATGAATAGGTATGTTAGATTTCCGGGTCAAACTCAGTTAGCAACAGTATCACGTGAGAAGAAGTTCTTGATACTCTCAGGGGATAGAATTTAGACAAAATTATCCTCAGCCTCCCGAATTTTCCTGTTTGCGCTAAAAAACATTTGTAGTTCCTGGAACCAAATGTGTCGAAAGCTTTAGTTATAAGTGCAAATAACAATTCAATCGTGAAAACCATCTGCCATTTGTAGCAGACAAAACCTCCGAGCGGTTCACCAAAGCGCAATTTGTACTCGTAGGTTTCAAAAACCATGACATTTTCTGAGGATACTTTTGGCAAACAAACATCAGCAAAGAGCCAACCGGCAGCACTTCCTAGCAGGTCCATTCCGGTTATGTTACTCAAACCGAACAAAGAAGTGTGGTTCTCACATAGCGAGAAAATGTGACAAAATCAGAACGGTGGAAAACTTACATATCCAGTAGGCCCAAGTTAGATATGGTCGTGCGAGCAAAAAGAGAGTCTGTCGAAACGAGCACAAAGTGAGAGGTAATGAATAGTTAGTTTAACATACGAAAAGAGTGAGTAATCAAACTTCTTCCATGAGAGCCTTGCAACAACAATTATGTCCATTACTGATGAGTAGGTGAAACCTTCGATTATTGCGTGTTGAACAAGACACATGTTCATTGTCAGCACTTATATCCGGCCATGCTCTTCAACCGGATCTTTTCTGAGAAAAGCGCTAAACTCCACTTTGCTCAAACTGTAACTACTCAAGCATGTCAATCAAATGCTGAACTCCCACGGTCGGGACTTCCTGACCAAGTTGGGATTACACATTTCACCTACTTTGCTGTATGATGCACATGAACAGTGACGATAGCTCGCAAAGGATCAGCCGAAATTAAAATATGGGTCAAGGTTAGCGTTTGCATCTCCTTGTGTTGTTTACCTGAAGGTCCTCCATGATAATAAATCGGAACGGCGACGAACAAGAAGGGTGTGAATGTTAGCATTTGAAACATGCTGTAGATTAACGTGTGAAGATAAGCCACGCCATCTGGTCCAGACAGTTCAGCAACCTTCCAATATCTGCGTAAGGATAAGCGAAGTTAGTGTCAGATTGATTAGAATGCCACTGTATCAGCTTCATCTTTTATCAATGTAGAAAAACACAGTTGATCAATTGAAGGTTTCTGTTCCTTGTTAACGGTCTAGTTAGCCTCATTGTGGCGAACATTAGGACCACACTTGCATAATTGATGTTGCGGCGTGAAGTGTTAATACTTAACTAATACTGGTAGTTACAACCTACCTCAGAATGTCAGTCTGGCATCGACTATCGCCATGATGACTCTCAATGGTTAGGAAGACAGTATCTCAAAATGCCAACTGCTAAATTGGTATTCTACCTCGACCAGTTGTTTCTTTGCTTCAGCTCATTAGATAGGGATCGGCCGGACAAAATTCTGTCTAGCTAGTTCCGTGTTAGTGAACGTGGCCTGGTCCAATAAGAAACAAACCTTATGAAAATCACTTGGTAAGGGGAGTTTGGACTTACTGAACTGTAGCCTAACGGTACTCAATGACTATGGTGGCAAGAGTTTCGGATAGCAGAATGAAAGCTAAAGACTCGCATCTAGTCCGGATCTTCTCAGCGATAACAAAGAAACCGAAGCCAAAACCGGTCACGCTGGAATATCGATTTCTGCACTCGTATGATTGGGTATCTTTTCAAAAGCAGTTCACAACAACGCTGATTTAACTTTCGTTTATCAGTTTAATAATGTTCTGGTAAAAATTATCAGGTGGCCATAAAATTACTTATCTAAGTTGAAAACGAACGTAGGAGAGGTGTGTTAAGGATCGTGCACTGATTATTGTTAAATTAAAATTCTGATTTATTTTAAAATCTTCGTCGGCATCAGAGCAATCAAGTGCTGATACTCTTGCCTAATTGCCATTAGAACAGAGAAGGTGAAACAAAACAAAGAACAGTGGATTCAGTCAAACAAACATTCAGCGCATCCGAGATCTGCGTGTATTAGAAACCACCTGTGCCTTTCATCAAAGGTGATTGGCCTATCAGTGCTCCCTCACACTGTATGTACCAATTCTTATGTAACTGCAAATAAAGTTACGTAGGCAGAATCCAAAAGTGCTTGCCATCCAGAATGAAGAGACATTTGGCTAAGTGGGTGTATCAGTCCGTATTGAAAAACGACAGTGTCAGTGAAACACATGGCCACTGGTCATATTGTCAACCCGGCGTGCATTCAGAATTCCATTAAGTCAATCAAATCCAAGGTTCTTGTTGAGGCGCCTGAAGGTGGCCTCGTGTGGGCAGAAACAATTGTTCGTTAAGTTGATTCTACTCTGGACTTAGTGATCTTTCCTGACCTACCAATGGGCTGCCTGCCGTACACAACTAAATCTGGTACAGATGAGTAAACGCTAAATGTTTGCATTCACTAATCTTCGAAATCCAAACGTTATATTCAAACTACTCAAGCGAACTAGCCGTGTTTAACTAGTCCTTGTCTGAACGTTGGCACCTACCTCACAAAACAGCCTACAACAACAAGTGTTCGGATTGCACATTGGAATAAGCCGGCAACCACAAGAGTATACTCTACCCAGCAGATAACCCAGACAACCAACAGCAGCGTTAATGACACCGGAAGGCCGCATCTCCGTACCTCATTAACCAAGGGCTGAGTTGACAATTGAGGAGGCAGGTGAAGAAAACAAGCACGATTTATCGTTTCCAACCTAATAGTTGCCTTCATTTCCCTTTGGAAAAGCTGCAGACTGCAGATTTCAGCTTACTCGACTGGCAAAGCTACTCAACAAAGAGTGTGTGGTGAATCAAAGGATGACGTAACATTATGAGTAAGGGGTTTATTCAATGAAATTTAGACAAGCCCTCGATTAATTTTAATGAACATTTGTTATAGGCTCAGAGAACCCACGTGGATTCTTAGCAAGGGAGCAGACTAAGGAGTACACGTTTTCGAGAAATTCATTATCAGACCAGTGCACTTCTGAAGGTCAGGCAATAAATGTGGATTGAAATGTAAGAAAAACTGAGTTATAGTGGAACAACCAGAAAGTAACCAAATAAGTTCGATCCACCAATAGAGTGACGTGGACAGTCTGCCAGTGTTAACTAGGGATAAGTGGAATGTGCGTCCACGAGTGGGCGAACATTCGGCCGACGGTAGACTTTGTTGCATCCTGTTACGGACAAGCGTTAGGATTTTATCAATTAAGTTCAAAGCCGCGCAGATAGACAAAACCTGAAGAGAGCCCAAATTAACCAAAACTTTGCGGAACACAAGACAACCGCCTAAGTTCCCGCTAAGATTTGATGATTCGGTCGTGCCTAATGTGAGGCCAATGGCGCAGTGGTTAACACGGTTGTTTCATGATTGGAATGTCCGGAGTTCAAATCCCGGCCGTGGCAAGGATATGCACTACTGATGGGCTCTAATGAGAGCGAAACTCGAGTCTAGTGCTTCTTTCGAAAGAGGCTGGCTGGAAAGTCTATCTGAATGCGAACGCTGCGATCAAATGTGAGTGATGGTCAACTTGAAAAGTAACTGTATCTGTAAACTATCTTCCGTCTTATCCCAGGGACCTAAATTCACCCAACCAAATAACGGAAAAGATAACACACACGATCGAGAAACAGATAGTGAACATTTTGAAACGTCTTTAACAGGTGCGTTTGGTCTTAGAAACTGCGGCAGACTTAATCGCATTTTCACACCTCAACTTTATGGGCTCCTGAAATTTTCCACGCCGAATCTGAACACGTGTAATACTCCTTAGCATGGCGTTGCCCAGTGGTTGTTGGTGATTTTACAATCTATAAGCCAACAGACATGTCAAGAAAGTCTTTGTGATAATTCCGGATTCATGGAAGCCATAAAAGACTTAAATTTCCATGGAAGTTCATGTGCTCGTTTGATGTTGCCTCATTGGTTACAAACGTGTCACCGATAAAGACCACTTGATACTTATGTGAGTATGTTGAGACGTCCGACATTAGACTGCCGTTTCCGATTTTGCCTCCGAAAGAGTTTATTCTTTGTTGTAAAGTCAACGTGCAACTTGCTGGTAAACTATATAACGCACTGTTGAGAAGCTTCCACGTCATGACGCTGAGATCCTAGCGCACAAAGACACGCATTCTGTTGCCATGTAGCGGAGTACGTTTGGAGGACGATGGGGCAGCTTAGTGGACGTCTGAGGCAGCATCAGCCAGTACGGTTTAGATGCAATGGAAAAAATCAATAAGTAACGTTATCGTGGAAAATCGGGCAGACAGGTCATAACATGAACCTCAACCAGTCTTCCCCTGTCATCTACAGAGTATTCAGACATTGGCCAACATCAGCACGGTGTCAAATCTTGATGACGGCTGAAGCAATGATCATTCAGTTATTCAATGCCGTGTTGCGTTTCCCGTAAAAAGTTCATGCAAGCTAACAAACTCCTTTGGCTCAATATTCGCTTACCCAAGAACGCACATTCCATTTATCCCGAGTTAACACCGGCAGACCGTCCAAGTCACTCCATTGATGGATGGAATTGATTTGGTTACCTTCTCATCGTTCCACTATAACTCAGTTTTTACCACGTTTTAGTCGACATTTATTACTTAGCCTTTAGAAATGTACTGATATGTTGATGAATTTTCCAGAGGCACATATTGGTCAACTTGGTTAATCATTTATTGCAAATGCTTACCTGTCCATTTTCTTACTGACTAGCATTTGACGTAACGCCATGCACGCAGGTAAACACAAGCATCAAGTTATTCTTGAAACCTGACTTGTAGCAGCTCTAGTTGGCGGCCGTAAATTAACGTCATTTTGGAGTTGTGCTGTTTTCAGTCGGTTTTTGAATTCAATAAACTGTAATTCTAGTAATCAGTATGAGGAGGGAAATGTTGGTTATATTTTTGGCTACCTCGAGTTACCCAAACCAGGGGACGACGTTATACTCTTACTGAAACTAAAGTGTTCATTTGTGCATCCCAATTAACTTCCACAAAGACGTGTGACAAACGGCCGTTGTTCTCCAAATGTATTTCCTGTCATTTCACTTAATAAGCTAGCGGATTCGGTTGCACCGCACCTGCATCAACTGCTCCAAAAGCTGAGTAGTTCAAGAATAAGCCCTCAAAAATAAAACCAGGACAACTTCACTGAAGTGTATTCGTCCAATCAGGATAGCAAATGAATGTGCAAAAGATATCATTAAGGATGAAATGTATCAAAAATGTGTCCAGTTGTGAAAAAACCGGTTGCTACTTGTTTGAGTTGTTGTAGACAGTCAAGCGGAAGTAGACAGAATAAACACCAACAGCGACCAATCGTAAAGTAGATATACTGCCGAACTAAACGTTAGAGTCAGTGAAGACGTAGAGAGCGGAGTATTGGATTTACCAATTCCATCTTTGGAAAGCTTAAAGCATCAGTGAAGCTCCGTAGGCAATGAACTTATTGACGTGCTAAATAAATAAGTCAGGTTTCAACTTGTACTACCACATAACATATAACAGTATGAAACATGTCCACCGTGAAAAACGGACGTCAGCTACGACTCAAAATCACAATTTCCGTAGTTTCGGCAGAGAGCAAATCAAAACGGTTTTTCTATCTCTGAACAGAACGTGAGATTCAGGTTGAGAACCGTCAGTTTGTAAATGGGGGAGGCTGAATTTGTTCGTACGCTAGACATACAGTTAGCGTGCCCGAACATTCCCGACATACAATTCAAGCCACGGGAGAGAACTCCGGAGGCTATACTGTACACTGGTCGTGTGAACAGTTTCTTGATAGACCATACGAACACATCTGACGTTTGAGCGCTATTTTCCGGTTGGAAGTAGGTACACTTCAAGTAAAATCTAATCAAAATGAAGCCATCATCGTCGTATACAGCATCAAGTAGTTCCCATAGAAACCATGGCCGGGGTTGCCGCTGTATTCGACAATGGTCCACGAAGTTGCGGAGTAATAAATGAGTACGATTCTTTATTCAAGAAGAAGAGAAGAAAAACGAGCCAATGAAAACGATTGAGTTCCGCGAAATTGAAGTGTTTTCAACGAGCGGTGTGGATGGTTGCGAAGTTTCAAAACAGACAGATATCACCTACCAACTTAGCTCAGCGGAGCCGTCAAGGTTTTCATTGTCCGTGACCGCGTGAACCAACCAAAAACAGCCACACAGAACAATGCACGCTAAGGTACTTGCTCCGGAATGGTGAGTATATGACCTAATTGGCAGACTGTACGTTTTCATTCTCAGTTATCAAGACACACTAACGCGTAGCTCACAAGGTCAGCCCAGGTGATACGGGCCCACTCGTGCGGACAGCAGCGACCGAACACCAAGAGAGTATATATGCATCTTTCGTACGAGTGGCTTACGTCTCTCATTCATACAGTAAAACTGAAAGCATACGTGCACTGTAAAATTTACGCTCCCTCGACAAACGAACGTTGTCAGCGCGCCACAAGAAATGGAGGTTTGCTAATGTACTACGTGCTTTCGCTGTGGTCGTGGACGCCTTTCCAGTAATACTCCAGGCTAATGAGGAGACACTACTGATGTAATTCAGGTGCTCGAGGGTTTTAGCAGCTCACAAGCAATAAAAGACAAGGTCAGTACCAACCAAAACCTCGCAACAAAACCTTACAGGTTGAACGTGCAAAGTACATACAATACAGATCAACCATATTGTTTAACTGTTTAACTACAGACTTCGTGTTTACTTCAAAAGAATCAGATACAACAGTTTTGTCGGCATACCCAATATCTATCAGTTAATAACCTGGTGGAAGCTCCACTATGAGGTGTTCAAGACCTCTGAATGATTCTTTCAGAATATCATCAACCAAAAAGTTTTCAAGTTGACCACCACTCACATTTGATCGCAACGTTCGCATTCAGATAGACTTTCCAGCCAGCCTCTCATTAGAGCTCATCAGCAGTGCATATCCTTGCCGCGGCCTGGATTTGAACTCCGGACATTCCAATCATGAGGCAGCCGTGTTAACCACTGCGCCATTCATCTCATATTAGACACGACCGAATTATTCAATCTCAACGCTCAACCACTCTCGCTTGTGAGCAATAATTAGGTTGCCCGATCGTCTCGAGAGGAGACACAGTTACTGCCTGTTAATTCCAATCGATAACCTCGCGGTTAGGACTTCCAAGACAGTTCGAAATCTCCGATCTCATTAAACCTGCAAGGCGATAAACTCCAATGAGAGCGAAACTCGAGTATAGTATTTCTTTTCGAAAGAGGCTGGCTGGAAAGTCTATCTGAATGCGAACGCTGCGATCGAATGTGAGTGATGCTCAAAAATTTAAAAAGGGAAAGAGATGAGGCAACCCTGTCAAACGTCACTTGACGTAAAGGGCACTTCAGAAGTTTGTTCATAACTGTGCACTTTGCATTCAGGGCGCGCATATTACCCGGGCTAGTAGATACATTTCCTAGGGAAACCTTGCGATAAAGAGGATCGCAGAGAGTCTACCTGGTAGGTGAGATGAAAGGTGCCTTCTAACCCAACAATACCACGACCGTTGACCGAGGAAATGACTATGTTGTTTCAGAGTCTGTCGCAAGGAGGTTACATGACTGATGCACCAACTACCAAGCAGAAAAGCTCTGGTTTCCAATTTGGTTATCTCTGTGTTTCAGAAAGCACCACATTGTGAGATCCGTGAGTTCGTCGGATGCGTCAGAGACAAGGTTATTACTTCTGTGGTTATCACATGAATCCCTAGCGCCTATGTTAAAAACGGAAAGAAGGTTGAAAAACACCAGTAATTGAGAACCTCTTCAGTTTCCCGAATAGAACGGAGGGATGTGGTCGGTTTAAACAGCTGTCATTCACAGGCAGTTTTGAAACGTTCACCAGTCAGAAGAAACAGGCCTGGAACATTATTAGCTGCAACCATTTTAAGTCACTTCGACTTCTGACAGGTGATCGTCTGGGATGACATAAGTGACCACACAATCTCCAACACCTGCAACTGAATGAGCTGGCTCCAGTCAGTTTTTCTGGTTAACAAAGTGCTCTACCCGTCTCGCAAGTTGCAATGATCACATATATATATTTATTTGTTTGATAACGGATCCTAGTGTGGATTTGAAACGTCACAATAAATCGTTCACCACTCAGTGTCTACCCTCTTTTTTGATTAATTTAAATATATATATATGTAAAGCAACTGTTTCACACCCAGCCTTATCAATTATATGCTTACGGCCAGTGCAACCACAGACCATAGGAAAACGGTATGGAGAAGTAAGTTACAGTCTTCACCCAGGCGTTTGTGAGTCTGCCTTTCAGTTTACGGTGGGCTACGCCGTATTCGGAGTCAGGGTTATCAACCTTGTTCCGTTCATGAGATCTGTTTAATCGGCATAAACCCAATTAACTCCAATCCACAGTGCTCTACTAAGATAGGCCTCTTTACGAGAGGTTTGCGTAGCTGTAGGGATTTTCCCCAGTGCTTGTTTGCGTCATTTATCTGTTGTGACCCAAGCAGTTTAACGGTCAGTATGTTTTGTAGGTGCCTCTTACGCTGTTGTCGCTCAAGTACCAAAAGAATACTCTATGGCTATGAGCAGACGTTTGAGCGATGGTTACAGTAAAATGACCAGGGACAACGGCCTGAGCTGAGTTAAGGCGGTCTCCTCAGAATGAACGATACACTTTAAGGGGGTGACGTCACCGAGGGACGACGGAAATACGTTCGATTTATGTCCATGTTTGAATACCACAAGATGGTTTCCACGTGACACGTTGCCGTTGTTCATGCTGAAATCCGCTATTTCGTATACGGAGCGTGTGGTATGTGCACAAGTGTAGCAGTCGATTGCCATTATCACTGCGTCGCCCATGAACACCAGATATACAATCCAACAGAACCTCTTCTGGAATGAGACGACCGAGTTTTGCGTTCATATCATCGTCGAACAAAACGCTGTCTGAATGCACAGCTTGTTTCAGAGAACCGAATACGGCCTCATGGAGGGCATTGTCGACAGGATCTGAACTACCGACTGTTGAAGTACATGCTGATGTGACAGATAAGCACTGTTTTCCTCGTCTGTGTCCAACGATGTCTACTGAAATGATAAATCTGTTAGCAAAAAGACGACCGTTCATTGAGATCCAGTCGAGTAACTTCTGGTCTGCCGTCAGGCTTCGTGAACTATTCATTCTAACCCGACTGCGGGATTCGGCTTTACTGCCAGTAGAGACCTTGAGATGCACCCGCTAAGTGAAAATCATCTAAGGGCGAATTTGAATGAAGGATAATTTTAGGACAGTAACATCTCGTTTCAGCGAAACAGCAAGTATCGGAATGCAGAAGTGATAGGGCGTCCACTAGAGCAGCCTGCTGGCCTGCTTATCGAAGGGTACGAACGTTGAAATCGCCATTATTTGCCGCATATATTAAATTGCAGGGAGGATAGCTAGCAGCAGAGAAGGAATGCTAATACAAATGGAATGATCTATCAGAGCCACGAAAACTGTTGTTGCTTTCTGCCGTTGGCTGACCCAACCCTGAGCCTATGACATAAAAATCTGACCTACAAGAGTACAGAAGATAGAGCTTTCTTGATAAATTGTGCCCGAGACCAATGACTCAACAGTCTGATTTACTTGATAGTGTGAAGATTGTCCAGCCTGAAGGTGCACTGGATTTGATAGTGATGTTTTATTCTGATCACGGTTGGGTATAGTGAATGCATTCGGAAGGGAATCAGAACTTGCACTGATGCCTAGCATTTTCCGACCGTATTAGATAATACACCGGTGGTCGTGTTCAATTGCTGGGCGATCGGAGAGCTTTTCTACCTGTGGGTAAGTTTTCAACCGCCTTCTTGATTGTTCGGAAGGCAGAAATGTCACAACTGTGAAGATATTTCTCATGTACTCACATGGGATCTTGCTTTAATTTCCGAGCATTTTCACGCTGTTAGTAGTGGAAAAAACAACCTTATTAGTGCAACTTCTTTTCGTTTGATTGCTTCCGTTCGGCCTGCTTGCACGTAGGAGGAAGGAAATCCTATTCAAAGTAGCCCTTCGGATTCGTACCTGACCATTGCATCAGGGTGGCAGTAAGAGTCAGGTCAAAGATGGAATAAGAGATGGTTCTCTAATTCCGCTTATTGTATCTGCCCATGAACAATATTCAGCCACATGATGCTTACGTTGAAAGAACTGTATGTGACCTTTGAGAGTATCTTCTTTGCATAATGTAAGGAAAGCTGGATAAGAACACTAATACGCGTTGAATATGCTCAATCTACTACTGGAATCCAATAAACCAACGAACAGTTCATGAAGTAATCGGAAAATTGAGAATAAGCGAGGAACATACATTTCTGTTTTAACAAAATTGGCGGATTCGTTAATACTGCATGTACTGAAATGAACGTATAATGCATTTGAAATTATGTTAGAAGGCATTATGATCGCATAGAGTGGAGGACAAAAGAAGTGTAGCGATTTTCTGTTTGTAAATGGTAACGAAAGGAACAGTATGCAAAACAATAAGATAAAAGTACTGCTCGAAAACACAAGTGTAGGTCTGATATGTGTAATCAAGCACGAGATATTCACAGCTTAACGGGCACTGTTCTGTTTGCGCAATCAGTACAGATCACACATCACTCTATGCACCTATTCGCACCTGTTTTCGTGCTCTTCGAAATTTGATGTGTCAGTTATACTTCAATTAAAACACACGAACCGTAGAATGAAACTCTATAATTGGGAAAGCTTTGAAAATAACAAAAAACGAATAACGCTACAATTATTTTGTGCGAGTTATGAGCAATCATCAGGGTAGCATTTGTGAGTTGTGCTCAAGGAATGTCTTTTGACGAATAAAGTAATGTTGCACATTAATATTCCAGTTCATTTTTAGACTTATAACGTCATTCCGGAACCGATGTTGTTCGGTTTGTTGTAATTTAGAATTAATGGGAGAGCGTAAGAAGAATTCGCCGTGAAACATGCACCTTCTCACAAACTCAGGTTCATGAAAGAGACTCGCTACTTCGAAGTATAACTTATGTCAGTCATTTGGCAGAACTTAGATCCACCTGCGAACTCGAACAAGTCATGTGATCTATCGTGATGCAAAGTTCACACAATTTTTGAAACTGCAAATTCTGGCTTGCGAAGTAAACATATTTGATCTTTTCACTCAAATTTAATCATTATTTTTACACATGTAGGCGCTTGTGATGAGAGCTAATGCTCTAAATCTGCTGGTACCTGAATGCCTGTGTTGCTACGTATTACCCAAGGTCGACTACACACACTGTGTTTGTTCACACAGAACTAGCATTGAGGCGGTTAAACTGCTAATGGGAAAATAATCTGAAATACGCATCTGATTGCTTTCAACCAAAATCCAGCGACATACCGCTTATCAGATAACATACCAGACATATATTTTGTGCTTAGTCGGTTGACTGGTTGATTTAATAAATTTAGTGCAGCAGTATTAAGTTATTATATAGTGCTCCAGTGAATTTTGACAGCGATATAGGCGTCAAAGTGAAGGAGAATCAGTTATTTAGTTCTGCGATATCCATATACTAAAATACAGAGAAAACCCGCGAACACCGGGGAAAAAATAAAGTTTGAATTCGAAACTGTTCTATACTCACGTTTGGCAATAAAATGCGGCTTAGTGAATTCCTACTAACACTGTTATGGATATTTATATCGTGTGCCACTGTGATAGTTTACCTTCGCCTTAGCAAAAGAAACTAAATCGGATACAAACAACAATTCTCCATTTCTAGAGTTCGGAACATTAGTATTTCATATTAATCTTATTCCAAAAACGAAAAGAGGTACTTCAGCAAATAAGCTGTAGCATGGGATCGCACTGTTTATACCTTCTAAAGAAAAGTTTCATTGAGGAGTGGTCAAAATAAATGGCTCTGCCCAGTTGTCCACTGACTACTGGCCACAAGTATGCACTCTTTTGAAAAATGACTGAAGTTGTTCACGTTTCTTCACTCAAATATGTATAATGCGCAGTTAAGCGTTTGGAATGCAAAACCGCTGTCCGACGTTGACTGGAATAATAATCTAGCATGTCAGATAAATCAATCATAAGATTAACTGTAAACTTTCATCGTTACGATGAACTGACTGAAGGCTGGTTTCACGGGCTGTATTAATCAAATACCACGACTAGTGGTTGATAGTGCAAACGAAACACTGCAATTTCGAAAAGTTGATGCTCCGACGAAATACATTACGGTTATGTACACCAAGGAAATTTAAAGCGGCTCTTTCTAGTTTAAAAACGATTCCATCAAACCAATCCTTCTATATGCTCCAAGGAACTATGGTTATTTGCTTTTTCAACTGTAAGATTGTTCGTCAGAGGCATGTTTACTTTATCAAGACGTTGCATTCAGTAACAACACGTCAAACTCGTTGATCTGCAAAGTAAACTCACCCTTTCTGTTTCATATACTTTATATGGTTGCCAACCGACGTCTGTCCGAATGCAGCAAAAACATTAAAAATCGGCCTATTCGTTGTGTTTTAATGTGTTACCAACATAACGAGAGCATCCTTGTTCAGTTTTCCACTGGGCATGATAAAGAGCCACGGGTGATTACCGGGGCAGCCCATCACACTGTTTAATGTTTGAGCTGTAGTCTTTATGTTACTCATTGGATGGCTATTTTGTCCCACTGTACGCTGTACTGCTAGGAGGTGAGGGAAGTCGGCTAAACATTAAACGGCAAATGACCTACAATCCACAGTTAGGTTTAAGAGAGAGGTTATAAGCGTTAACTGTCATATACTATTAAGGATGCGCATTTTATATGGAGGTGCATGATAAGTTGGCAGTTCACAATTGACTACTATGTGAACTCGTGACGTCAAACCGATCGCATTAAACAGAAAGGAGCCTTCAGATACCAACTATCCGGCACAATGAGAACACGAACGATGAGACTGAGTGAAACTGAGAAATTTCCTATGGCTACTCACTACACGCAATTGTACACTCCCACATGACTTACGGCATGCACCAACACTGCCATAGGGCTGGAGCTGCTTCTGAGGTATGGTCCCGACGATACATGGAGAAAACGGATCTGAAGTAAGGAATAATTAATTTCTCAGCACAACAAACGATCTAAAGACATTCAACTTTTTTCGCTACGGTATCCCAAAGAGTTAATGCATGCGAACTGCAAAGCGACAAATTCCTCTGCATATTGCCACGTAAACACACAATAACAGGGGAATTTAGGAGGGGCATAAGTGTGCAATTCGTGAACTAGCATCATTCAACATTACCATGATTAGATTATAGAAGTGTTGCATATAGAACCCGTTTGATTCTTCGATTTCAGGTTATTCTAAGAATGTGTAAATTTGGAGATAGTTTGATGGTTGTATCTATTGTGTAACAAGTTCCCAGCCCACTTGTTTTGAATGTTAAAGGTGATGCGAGGTCTGTTGGAATTGTATTTTCAAACTAGTGAAATACAACAGAGAGATCTTATTGTGGTCTAGGTTTCTTGCATGAGTAATGAGGTTATCAGTGAAACAGACTGCTTATAATGCCATGGCAACGACGAAAGTTAGTGTACAAGCACTGGTCGCATGCTGCAATCCACCCAATTTGCACCAGTTCTACATAAACTATACTTTTCCGAACACAGTGTCGGATCATGCTCAGAAGCTAACGATGGAGGCATATTTTCAACTAGAATCGATGAAGTATCCTTTTAGAAGTTGAGAATCATAGGTTTAAGGTTATCCTTAGATGTTAGGATGTTGAGAACATAGCCAAAAGCGAACATCTGTCTGATTCCTAGGCAATATGCGGGAAGAGGTTTACCAATACGCTGAACAAACGTGTTCGGATGCAGCCACATTCTTAAAAAGAAATTGAGGATCGCGTCTTCCTGCAGCTTTTCACGCTGATCCAGTAATACCACCTTAAGTCGTAGCACCTTTTCTAAACTGCCCTAAGCACATGCTGTACTACTTTCATGGCCAGGATTTGACCTACGGTCACATTTTTATGAGGTAATCGTGTTCACCACTGTTTTAATGACCGCCTATTAAACGCAACTGAATTAGTATGTCTGAACGGTCAAACACGTTTGTTTGTGGACAATGGTCAGGTTGCCTCATCATCTCGATGGGAGGCACAATTAATGCCTCACAAAGAAATGTCACCGATGAATACTAACAACTGGAAAACTGGGGTCTTGAGGTATTTATGAATGAAAATAATCCGTGTAAAAGTTACGATAAACTATGATCGACATTTGGTTTGAAGCATCATATGTTCTGTTCTTAGTGAAAAGTGAACTCACCACCAAAATAGCGACATTTTGTAAAAATTCTGGTGCGAAACTGGTAATCGCGCTGTAAAATTTCACAGGCTGGTGGCTGAAAATGTGTTTGTATAAATCTCCTAAAGTTATACTTCTTTCGAAATGTACACTCAGTAACTCTTCAAACGTCACAGCATTGAGAAACCATTATGGTGCTCTTGTCTGGGATTTGTATGATGCTCCCTTCCATAATCTCCTCCGTAGCTAACAAAAGTCTATCGCCTAAAATTTTGGCGTTCATGGAGCTGGTTCCGACAATCCACTCCCCTAATAGTTGAAGGTCACGGTGGTTTACAATTGCTGTATATACATTTGAAATACCTTGTGGTTTCCCCGACGTCATGTTCGAATCACGCAAGCAAGTAGTTTAAATGCGACCACATCTCAGTTGTCGGAATTATGCATGCCGATTAATAGCTAACCTAAGGCAGACATAATTTCGAGCAGATACCAACCATGTTACCCGAATAGCTGGCCAAAGAAATGATAGCTAGCAGCATTCTTTCTCCAATACCTATATGTCACCGAATGTGTTGTCTGAATGATCGACCTAACTTACTGGTGACCCGTTTGTGTCACACTATAGCTGCCGTATACATGCGGTTATCGGTCAACGTGCGTGCTTCAATTGCTTCGTGTGCTTCTGGACACAGTGTGGGTAGAGAATGAATATAGAAACGTCGAATTTTAGAAATTTCACTAAGTCCTTAGTGTGTTTGATTCGGACAACACCCGAATCGTAAGGAATACCAAATGAGCAGGAACCGAAAGTGAGTAGTACGTACAGGTCCTTACCATTAGGAATCTAGGTTTACGGTACTGTATCAGTGCTTCACGCAAAAGTTCAACTCCCATGATAGAACTGTATTAATTTCAACCTACTCGAATAAAGTTATTTTAGGAAGGGACACTAAATGCGTATTCTTTACCATAGACCGAATAGGTAAGAGAATAGCCAGTTTCATAGTAAGAATGGAATACGCGAGGTGATTGGCGACTGCATGAACACAACGGGATTTATGAACGAGTCATAACTGTATTCACGTGTGCACATTAGAGCATTACACTACTGGAAGTTGTTTGATGTTTCTGAGAAAAGGGTTGAATGAACAATGATATTAACGACGAGAGAGTACATACTTTAACGTCAACCTGACAGCAATATGTGGCAAAAATACAACCTGTCAAATCTTTCAAAGACCATCAGGTCTTCATAGGGTAACCACCACAATGCAAATCCTGCGAATCACAATTATAGGGTCACAATTCCAACCTAAGTCTTCTTGACCGGGACTGAAAGCCAAGCACAAGTATTTGCACTGTTAAACAGAACGTTCCAAACTTCTGAGAGCCATGTAGTCAACACAGTGTGAGTCGATCATACGATCCACACCTACATGGAATTTAAAATGTTAAGCCAGTGCGATATAGACGTTCGTCAACCATAGATTTTGTCCAGCATTTCAAACAATCACACATATTCTCTAGCATCCACCTCAGATTTTGACGTTGACAAGATCACTCTGCAATCCTTCCGTTAAAAGAGATAGCCGTTTACAATTGTTAGCATTGGCAATTGGCCACACCTATGGGTGCTGTGGCCTTGGCACCTGTTGGTCCCGACAATAACCCATGCGGTAAGAGAGTGAGGTGAAGTGTACAGAGAAGAAACAGATCGAGAGATACAAAATTGAGCTTTATCAGACAAAAGAGAGAAAAGGTTCAAGAAACTTGTATTATTGAGGGAGTAATTGGGTTTTCGGTTGTATATATTTAACAGAAGACAGCAACAGCTTACTAATGATACCATTTTCGGTTTTATGAGTCTATTTTTGTTAAATACGTTCGGGGAGATGACTAGTTCTGATGTTGTTCATTTTTTTAAAAATATACCCTGAGTTATGCTTTTAGTGTTAAATGAACAGTATTCCATCTAAACAACGACTTTTACTTGATGTGGGCAATTAAAGGTAAAAAGTTCACCCTCTATGTCCCGATAAGTTACCTTCGACTCTTGCACCTTGATTCCGTCAATCGAACCATGAGGTAGTGAACAAGCATACACATCTATAAACAGAAGTAAATTACACTTGAAATAAAGGAAATAACTGATATTTACCGTTAAGCCAAAGATGTTGATCACAATGTTAAACGGTATTCCCTGAAAAACCCACAAAAATTTCGGACCAAAGCCAACAAGGTTATGTTGATTAGTGCATTCTGCCACGGGAACGTCCGTCGCATTAAGCATGGTGGTTCACAAGTGATTGATACAAATGATCCGTTTGCTAGCTCTGTTCGTTTTCTGGAACCGGTTTGCTTGTCTTCATGACTAAAGATGGAAGAAAAAACGTTCAAGTTTTGTAAACGTGACCCTTCGTTGTTGTCAATTTCCAAAATGTAAGATTTATGCAGAATTTTCTCAAACCTTTTGAAAGAAACTGCAAGAAAGTATGTTGAGACATTGAATTACTCATAAAAAGAAGTAAAAATATTCTGGAAGATCGTAACCAAAGCCAAACGGATAAATTAAACGGGTAGGTCAGGACGTGGCTGTAAGTTTTTTCAATTTTAGCTGAATACTGTTCACCAAACAGGCGTAGTTGTGTGAATCTGAAAGGTGCACCAAGCATATAGGTATACGAAAGAGCCTGGATACAGCCGAAATTTTTATATTAGAAAAACAAGCTGAAGACAAATGCACTTTTAATACTGGAAAACAATGTAAAGTCAACAAGTACAGGACTGAAAAATGACTACTGTTAACTTGTTTGATACAGAGTGAAAACTTATGCAGTGGTAGTTGACATGGACCGCAAAGTGCTGTTATTAACGGTTCGCTCTCGAAGTCAACAATGAAATTAGTATCAATTATCCGAAAGTCTGGTCATTGTATACGAACTTGTGGGGACATCAGCGCACTGTTTCTATTGGAGTTGACCACGCCCAAGGTTGATTAAAGGGGGGAGTGAACCAACGTATGCGGAATAGCTTTAGTGGAAGTTTGAGGCGAAAAGATCATTTTTAACAGAGAAATACAAAAGGTGACGCAAGGTGGTGTGCATTAGACTAATCCGATTGATCCATTGAAAGAGCCATTAAATCCAAGTAAGTGGATTTTTCTACCGAATCTTTCTATTCGTTATGCGCGTCGTTAGGCTCCCCGGCTTCACGGCCTATGTGATATCAAAAACACATTGTGATTTTTATTATTCGATTTGTGCCAAATACAGCGTGAAATGTGTGGGTTTGTTTTGAGTGACAAAGTGGGGTTAACCTTTGTGAAGATCTTTGTGAAAAAATTGATTGTGGCGCAGAGTTTAATGCAATGTTTATCTTTAGGTAACAATCGTGTGAAGTGCCAGGCAATTTTGATATCGGGGTGACCACCGCAGGGTTTGGCATACTGTATCATCAGAAAAAATATCGAGTTCCAGCCAAGGCCCTATCTGAACAATGGACGAAACTCTTGTGGTTGCAGAGAGGTAAGGCGTACAGGTGAATTCCACTAGCCTTGGCTGTGGACAAAAGTTTATGCCTCACAATCATTAATTGAACGACCTTAATTGGGCAGACTGAGTCGACTGTCTCCGTCACACTTAGAGTCATTAAAATCCACTATATATACCAGTATGACGCTGGTGATGCTTCCTGGGTGGTTTTCATATACCTCTTCTTATAAGCCTCTGGTGATGTTGACAATACAACTTGTTCCACAAGGAACAGCGGACAAGTAAACACATGACAACTTTGCAGAACCGAATGTTTCATCTGTTAGTTGTGGGCACAGACCCGTTTGGGAGTGAAGTGCGCACGTAGTCCAGGAACAAAATGGTTTAGTAGCTGCACTTGAAAGCCCACATGTGGTGATTTGGGATAACGTATCAGCCCGTAGAGTAAGCCTTTGTAAATAACCTTCTTTCCTGCTAGACACAGTTAGTTTATTTCATTCCACTGTTGCATAGCTACGTCAACGATTTTCTTATGACATTTTGATATACAAATAACTTGAAGATGAATCACAAAAACGAAATTGTTCGTAAAGCAGTAATCTTCTTGTTTTTTCTTCTAAAAATCGAGCTACTCATATTAGGCTTGGACCGGTATACGATTCTTCTGAAATCTAACCTGCGCCTCCAGATAAGATAGCAGCTTCTGTGCTGGAATTTAACTGGCGACCAGTTGTCTGCATTATCATTTCCTTAAGGTTAATTTCAAATATTTTTTGTTAGAAGTTGTATTGAAAAGTGAGAGTTACTAGAGCAGCCTTTAAGACTTTTGATCTATTATTGTTCTAAAATAATACGCCTATGAAAATGTTATGGAATGATCATCTTTCATACACTTTGAATGTTCCACTAAGAAAAAATGCTAACAAAAAGCGTGAAAGTATGTGAAACAAGCCATCCCACGTTTACTTTGAAACACCAAGAAGGATTCTTCCAGACCTCATGGCAAAATGCACCAGCGATAATCGGCACTTTGGCTTTACGGACTGTGATCAGTGTTAGCTGAGCAGGTTCGTCATACTCATATGATTTTCCTCTTTATACCCACAGTTATGGGACAGAAAGGTTGACAAGATAAATGGTGCATTTAGCCTTTGAGCATCAGAAGTTATTAGAATATCTTTTAATTCGTATATACGCTAGTTAATTAACGACCTGGACGGAACGGTTGTCACTGATCTGATGGGTTACTGGCTAACGCCAGCGAAGCTTATATTTGTATTCTTATTAATCAGCATAACAGATATCAGGAACTAACAGAAATAACCATTTCTCAGCGTAAACAATCACTTTGTTCAATATTTTGGTGTTTAAATCATCTATTCGGTGTCAATTTTGATGTCCAGGAGAGCTGAAAATCAACCACCAATTTGTTTGTTACGCTAGTTATAGCAAAATTTTGATAAATATTCTATTCAACTGCAGGGTACGCACCATAGCTTGAAAATCAATTCGCGATTTCTAAAAATTTTCAGCACTGAGCAATAACCGAGTTTAAATGAAAACGATGCGTAATGAGAACAACAGACGACTTCGCAGACGACAATACATCTAAGACACGTGAATATCAGATGGAATGACATAGCAACAACCAGTCAGTAGGGTTTTGACTGATTTGCTACCGTTGGCCCGATAACTGCTAAAGAAACAAACATCCTGCCACTCAAGCACCAACCGACTGCCTCGAGCGTTGCCATCATTAAAAATGACTGTTACCCAAAATGTAATGAAATGGAAACCGTATGTACAGGTTCCGGTCTTCTGTTACCAAAACGTCTGAGTCCCAACCAGTTAACTGCTTGTCATTAGTTCGAAAAGTCTTCATACCATACAGTTACAATATTTACCTGTCAAGTTTGGTCTATAAAGTTGTAAGTACCCTCTTACACCCAATTTAATCATCGTACTCACACACTTCGGCCAGTCCCAGCAGCACACTCTTCTGTCTTTAAACCAAATAAAGTCTGTGCGTGTGATGCTTTCACTCCATGATTGTGGAACTCTTACGTACAGAAGAGAAGCGCTGCAATGAAGACGCTATACGAACAGATAAGCATGAAGAGTGTTGCTTTGCACGTTAAATGTGTCTGTAAAAGAGGCTCGATTCTTCGTTGTCCTGGCTCTTACTAGCGCCGTCAGCCCCAGTCACATGATCTTAATGTGCAAACATAATAAACCGCTCAGTTTACGTGAGACCACTTGTAAAGCTACGAAATCAACAGAGACCGTATATTTACTACAACGACCTGATAATTTATTTACACAATTTAAGTTGCACATTACATTGTGTTCCGCTTAAGTGTAGCTCATTCGTATAATGATGAAGCTGCCTTGAAATGGAGTAGAGTAGTAATCTATTTTCAAATGCTCTGGGTAATATGTACGAGTGAAAAACTGAACGTCAAATATACCTTACCATTGGTCATAGCAACTGGACTCACGCTCGAAATAACACTTCAGTCTTCTGGGTAGATTAACGTTTAACCGGCTAAAAAGTTGACGATATGTAGAAAATGAAAACAATTCTGACGAAAACTATAGTAATGAACAGTAATGGAACAACACGCCGAATTTCGCTCGCACCGCGGGAGATTGGCACCAGATCAGTGTAACCCAGAGCAAACTCAACAGAGAGCTATGAACCTTGCTGTTTTCGGGCTAAGGAGAGCCAGTGTAGATACTCAAGATGAAGATGATCACTATTCGACTACTTGCATGTTTTCCGCGTATGATTTACCGCTCACTTGTTAACATAGATAATGATCAGAATCAGAAGTCATCCCAATCGAGTGTGCAACGCTTTGCACACGGCGGATTGTAATTTGTCCCAAACAACATCATATTCAGCTTTCCATTTGTTTGGGGTTGTATGGGTTACTGGCGGAATCTCTTGTTCCAAAAGAACGACACTATTCTTCTGAAAACGAATACAGATTTCCAGGAGTTGCTTTGTGAGCCCTCGTTTACTCGTTTAGCTCCAGCATTGCCACCGTTGATCCCAAAGTAGGCTAGAATCAATTAGCTTCGTTTTATTCGGCTAAGTGATAAATATATTATCCAACATCTTTCCAATCGGACAACCTGTATTCCCCTTATTTTTTCAGTAGGTAGATGAATAAAAATTTAACAACTTTTAGAAAGGACGTCATATTGTATCATGCCTACCTCTTCATTATAAACAATCCCCGGTCGGAGCTATGCAGATCAAATAGAATTCTCTGATTAAAACACAAGTTCCACAATAAAACTAATACAAAATAGATATATATTCAAATCGTGTTGTTCTGCCCAAAGTATCTTGTGATGAACAGTTGTCTTTGTTTGATTTTGGTTTAGGTCCAGTTAACAGTTGAGTTAGTAACTCTGTAATTAGTTAACTGAAACGCAGGTATAAGCCTTGCAATCTGTTTCCCGGATCGCTTCAGCTTTTGTGCGATACCTATCAAGGGCTGAATTTGCTTAAAGCGTATTGATAGAAAATCGCCCGTCAGGATCACCATATCACCAAATGAATGACGGGCTTCATGAGATAAAATGAACAAGCGCTGTTTATCTTAGTGTGTATTTTGGCCACCATAGTGCCAATCTGACAACGTCTTAGAGGGAGCATTGACAAACAATAGCGAAAGCCTATCTCAGTGAGTCACAGTCTTGTTACATAAAAGAGAGTTGAAAAAGCAGCCGACATTTTAACTTGTACAGGTTCTTCCCCCGAGTTCGTAGATGATTTTTGTCGAAAACGTGGCGCGCATATCTGCCAGACCTTCTAATAAAAAAAGCAAGTGAGAACTAGGCCACCTGAAAGTTTTAGGTACTCAAGTAGATGGAGAAAAAATATGTCCAAATGAATTCGTAGAAAGATCTACACGGTCTGTTACTGTTATTTACAGCAGTTCTCTGACCACGTACAAAGCATTCTTTTCCATCTTGAGGCCAGTAGACATCAGTGACTTAGCATATTTAGACAAAGGTCGGACATAGACCTCATGATGAGTTTGGAGGGTTTTCTTGTCTAAAAGCGACAGCATTTATTTTATCACGCTGAACAGAGCACGGTCATTTTTAGCTGTTTGTTCACAGTGATAAGTGGGAAACAAGTTGGACGACAGCCAGATTCCTGGACCTCTCTCGAAGTCCACTTTGGCAGCCACTATAGCTTTCCGAGCAATATGTGTAACGAACAGATTTCCAGAATGTCTACGAAGAAAAATGTGCACGCGTTTGTTGCCACTAAGGCAGTGACATTACTCCTGTGAGCACTTCCTGGCGGCATTCCGGTCAGGTTGATGAATGCTAGCAACAACAGATTTTCACATTTTAAGGTGAACCGCATACAGCGAGAAGTTATGTGAGGATTATTTTCGGAAAGTTCATGATACGAATTAGGAAGAGTAACGGCTCAAGTACCAAGCGCTGGAGTAAAATCGATAAGACTTGTCCAAATGGGAAAGAAAGAGGACCACCTCAGGTAGCGCAAGTATATATCATACGGTCCATAATGGGGTTCACCAGCTCTCCAATGCCTTCCCGTGGAATCAGTGGTCAGAATTATGCACGAATATTATATCCATTGCATTTTCAGGCTGAACAAATTTCACATTGTTAAGTAAATCAGACTGTTGAGTCAGTGGTCTCAGGCACAAGTTATCAAGGAAGCTTCATCTTCTATACTCTTGTAGGTCAGATTTCTGTGTCACAGGCTTGGGGTTGGGTCAGCCAACGGCAAGAAACATCAACACCTTTTGTGGCCCTGACAGATTATTCCATTTGTATTAGCATTCCTTCTCGGCTGCTAGCTATCCTTCCTGCAACCTAATATATGCGGCAAATACCGGCGATTTCAAATTCTGCACTATTTGACAGTACACTGTGGCTATACTGTGATCACAGTCAGTGTATCTCAGAAGTAGATACCCACTTACCACTGCCTGCGAGAATATGCCGGTATCTCACGAGTTTCGGTGAGTAATGATTAAAAAGTTGAAAATGACAATCCCACCAATTTATTTTCATACGTGAAAGTCAGTCAATTCTACTCTGAAAAGTGGATAATTAATTCTACCTAATTTATTGAGCTTTGTCTAAAGGCACTCGTAATCTTGGCTGTACTGTCGTGATCCGTGAGGTAGGTGCCTGAGAAATTAGACATTTTTGTTTGTACTTCAGAGTATGGATGAGATTAACTTGTTTCGTGCATCCAGATGTATATTTTAGAAAGAGTGCCTCCTGACTGTTATTTTACATTTGCTCTGTCTTGAGTATTTATGGAGATGTGGAATTTCAGACATATCCACAAAACTTGTATTAGTATGGTCCATGTTCGAATGTTGTACACGTTCGGGAGGCCACAATAAGGTGATCCAATGTGAGCTAGCAAATTTCTGTAGTAGTATTATTTTATCACCTAGAAGGAATACTGTAGGATTGTTATGTTTCAGTACAGTGATTGTAACCGATAACCGAATACGGTACGCTATTGTTGCTTGTTTGCATGAATAAATACTATGTACACATACTAATTGCATTACACTTTCGCTGGCTAACGTGTTGCTTCATTACTACTGCATAGAAATCAGCTCTGAGTTTGAGATGAGGACACTCCCAATTACTATTGCGTATTTCCAAATACCACGACTGACACCGTGATCAGGATATTTTGTATGATGGATTCCTGTAATTTGGAAGATCTGAGCATCCACTCAGGTTCACAGGAAATGAAAGATTACCTGGAACGCCTTGAGATTCGGTGTATTACTCTTAATGATATGAGAGAGGAAAAGAAAACACCGCATTCTCTCAAGGTCATCGGCAAGGATGCGTATGTTTTGATTAAAAGTCTGGCGTTTCCGGATTTGCCTTTCAATTCCTTATGATTCTTTGATGCACCTGCTAATCAAGCAAGTCCAGTCTGACAACTGTGATGCTGCGGGAGGAGCAAAAATACCAACTTTATTGGAGAAAGAAAATCTAGAAGTCTGCGCGTTTATTATTCCAAGTCAAACTCAAACAGCGAAGTGTAATTTCGGTGATCAACCGCAGATTCAGCCATAAGGCAGATTAGTTGCAGTAACCAATGCCCCAAGTCTTCTTCAGAAGTTGTTACTACTGGAAGAGGCCTCTCTCCAGTCTTCCAGAGTTGTCTGTGAATACTTTCAGAGTGTGAAAGCCATCGTAAATGAAAAACCAGCTGTGTTATATGACGCCAGCAGTGCTGGGAAACAACCACATCAACAACAGCGGCAGGTGAAAAAAAACTTGTCAGATATATAAAGATGCTGAGCAAAATCATCCTAACCCGAAATCTGTACAACATTGGGATAAATGTAAGTCATGTGACCATAAAAATCCCCGGCCTAAGAGCTAATTTCACAATTCTAAATGAAATAAATGCGGAAAGATAGAGCACATTCAAGCCATTTGTTTTTGTTCGGAGACGTGCTTGTTTCAGAATTCTTCAAAAGATCAAAGTCTAATCTGATTTTTAATCTATTGCTCTTACAGTAAATTCCACTAATTCTGTTGATTCCACCAATTATATTCACTTTTAACTGTGGCCCCAAACATTCCTTCCCTGTCGACATGGGTAGTCTTGATTCTTTTATGTCTGTTGATCGCATGATGCGGATGGAACCTTCTGTCGTCTTGAGGCCTGCTAATATGTCTGTTAAGGGTATTACTAGACATGCTTCACCTATTATTGGCGAATACGAATTTTCACTCACAGATACGCAATCCATCACTTACACACGTTCACTTTGTGCTATTATTCTGGCCCATCTATTGCTAGACTTGAGTGATCTATTTTTCACAGTCTTGTAAATCTGGGACTGTAAATTTCGTTTCCGATTTGAATTCAGTTAATGGAAAAGTGTCTACAATCGAGCCGGCGCACACAAGAGCTGTGGGTGTGAAAAAGAAGCAATATCATCACCACGACATTCCGTCTTTTCATTCAAACCGCGGCGGGTGCAATGGTCGTAACCCACAAACGAAAACTATGCTACTGATGTTTAACTACATGAATAATTACGCTGCACAAACACTGATCGCATTGCAATTTTGTTGGCTAACGTGTGGCGTTAATACTACTGCACAGAAACTAGCCCTGAGTTTGAGCTAACTACACATCTTACTACCTTTGCGTAGTTTCAACTACCAAATTCACTTCTGCTCTCTCAATTATTTACGGAGATATGTGTAGGCCGCTTCATAACCGTCGTTGCAAGTTCACTTCTATCTCATTTTTTTTCGGTTCTTTTGTCTGCCTCGATTTTCCGATGACCTTATGGAAGAAATCAAGTTGCTGGTAAAGGGGATTTGACTGTTTGGTGAGAAAACTTGATGACAGAAAGCGTGGACGTACCCAACGGATAATAATGTGAAAAGACAGAGTATGATTTTTCTCAGGTTCACGAATTTTTTTTCAAAAATTAGTTCCGGGGGAGTTGGAAAGATTTAAAAAGCGTTGAGAATGAACAGTGAAAGGAATTTTAATGAAACCAGCAAATTTGGTTATGGTTAAAAAGCGTTGACTGCCAAATTTTTCCGCTACTTGCCGTTGCCCGCGCGGGCCTCACACCATTTTGCCACTTGGGTACTCCATTTGGATACAACCAACATTTTTATACCTTAGCCATAGCATATATGGTATTTAGACTAACAAAAATATTAGTGAAGCCTGTTTAACTATGGATTCTGTTACATTCCGTTAACTATAATCGATATTTTGACATTCACAGAAGAGAGTAGAAAGGGGTGTTGGCTATAGTTACTCGGTGTCAGTCTGTGAGCCGTGTAAATTTTTAGTAAAGTCTTCGACGTCTCACAGTAAGAGGTTTTCTAATGTGACCACCAGGTTATTTGAAATAATGAAAGTTAGTACCTTCTCTTTAGGTTCTTTGGGAGAAAGAAATGTGCTGAGATCATGGACCCACGATACCAGCACTGTTTTTAAGTCATTCTGACGGAGAAAAAATCGGCCAGGAATCCTCTTCTGTAAACTGATGATGTAAAGTTGAAACAGTGGTGAACAAGGGACAAATCCCTGTGTGAAGGGATGCGCCATGGTACGTCTGCTGTGATGAATGCGAGGAAGAAGAGACTAACTTCAACTTTACCACGACAAGCTCTAAATTTATGAGAAACGAAGTGATGAGTGTAACTAATTGCATTTGAGTGTGATTGCAGTCAAATGTTGAAATGTTCAGGCCAGTGTGTTTTTGGTTCAAGTCTCAGTAAAATTAAGCAAAAGTTTCTAACAAATTACACTCCCAACCGGAGGAAAGTTTACCTCCCTACTAGCACCAACTGAAGAATAAATTAGGGGTGAAGTAGGGCTGTTTTGGGAGAAGATTTAGGAATGGATTTTCTTGACCAACAGAATGTATCTACTCGCCTATACCTAACACAATGAGCTTACATTAAACTCTAGGAAGTTTTCGTTATACGTATAAACTAGTTCTCAGCGCGTTACACTCGTTAGGGTTGCGTTAGGGATTATGTCCCAAATCCCTTACAATTGTAAAGCGCTAACAAGTTTATACGTATAATGAAAACTTCGTGGAGTTTGATGCAGGTCCTTTGTGTTAGGTACTTCATGTATTTCATAAATACGGGGTACATTGGTGCACAGGCAAGTAGATGCATGTTCAGCAACCAAAATGCTGTTGGTCAAGAAAATCCATCCCCAAGTCTTCCGCCAAAACAGCCCTAATTCAACCCCTAACTTATTCCCTACCCTTCTAGCACCAATTAGGGACCCAGTTTAGGGGTGAATTAGGGCTTGTTTCGAGAAAGTTTAGGGGTGGATTCTTCCGACCAACAGTGTTTTTGTTGCTGAGAGTGTGTCTATTAACATGTGAGCCAGTATACTCCATATTTATAAGCTACATGAAGTGCCTAACACAAAGGAATTACATTAAAATCCAGGAAGTTTTCGTTATACGTATGAACTGGTTCTCAGTTCGTTACACTTGTTAGGGTTGCGTTAGGGATTTTGTACCAAATCCCTAACAAATCCCTAAACAAACCCCAGATTAATCTCGAGATCACTTGGGGATTTGTTAGAGATTTGAGAAAAAATCCCTAACGCAATCCTAACAAGCGTAACGGACTGAGAACTAGTTTATACGTATAACAAAAACTTCCTGGATTTTATTTAATTCCTTTGTGTTAGGCACTTCATGTAGCTTATAAATATGGAGTATACTGGCTCACATGTTAATAAACACACTCTCAGCAACGAAAACACTGTTGGTCAGAAGAATCCATCCCTAAATTTTCCCGAAACTAGCCCAAATTCACCCCTAAACTGAATCCCTAATTGGTGCTAGCAAAGCAATTTATGCTATAGCAGGGCTGAGCCGGTTTAACTAGTAGACTTTGCCAGTTTTTGAAGTGAAGCACTTCTGAAAACTCGAGAAAAAAGTGATATACCTTTGAGGCAAAAACCGCACAAAATTCCAACCTAATAAACTGTAATGTGCAACGTAGTGAGGACGCCGGGAAACAGCGTTTCTATGAAGGGCGGGGCACAACGGGGATCTGGATCGGTAACAAAAACACAAAGTCAGAGGCGCAACAGGTCTTGAGCACGACTTATACAGTACAAACTCAGACAGCGTCAATCATACGACAACGAACCACGTTACAAACCCCAATTTCAAAATAGTACACTTTCAAGGTTAATTGAATGACGTATTGTTGAGTGAACAAACAAATGCTCATTGATTCGTAGTCTTAGTTGAGTTTCGTGCAACGCACCCCAACAACTTTGGGCGAATTATTGACTTTCGGACTCATCAAAGGACCAGGTGATTCGAAGGCCACAAAGACGTCAGAACGATTGGGTCAAGGCGTTGTCATTATTCAGCGATTCAACGATTGATACACGGGTTCCAGGCAGCGGCCCAAGGTTCCCATATCCAGTCGGTTTTCCTTGCTCAGTGTCAGTGGGCGTCTGTCGATCTGAAATGCAATCATCGAAAACAAGGTGTAGCACCGCTCTTGGGGATTACAGTGAATGCCAAGAACAAAGTAAGGTTACTCGTATAATGCAATTTGAGGTAAATGAGAATCAAGAAAAGCTTCAAAATTATCCCTAGAAGCGCTGCTGATGATCTCAAAGGGAAGGCTGTTCCAATAGTTAATAACCCTGTAAGAAAAGAACTGCTGCCTAAGAAGTGTCCGAGGACGAAGCTTGAAACTCTTATTATGTCCTCGTCGGCTGTCGACATTCGCTACAGTGAAGAACTGTTCCGCAAGACCAACTCTAAAGAATAAGTGTGTGAGTATTAAATCGCCGCGGAGTCTTCAAAATTTGAGTGGGTACAGGTCAAGAATTTCATGTCGAGTCCCGTAAGTAACATTACTCAGGCCCGCGACCACCACTCTCAACAGCTAATATGTCTTTCTTCAGGCCGGTATACATGACTTGATTGGCATACTCAAGGAACGGTCTAATATAAACCCGCTAAGCGTTTGAAAAGTTTTCTTGTCTATGAAAGGGAAAATGCGCCTAATCATCCTAAGAGCGGCGAATCCATTTTTTGTCGCCATCTCATGGTGATACGTGAAGGACAAGTTAGACGACATCCCGTTGCCCAGATCTTTCTTCAGGTCGATTCTCATGATATCTGCTGTGTTAGATCCACTATAAATCATGGAGACATTGCCAGAATCTCCGCTGAGTGACATTGGAGCACATTTATTGCCATCTAGTGGAAGGCTCCAATCGTCCGACCAGTGCTTGATCGCGTCAAGATCAATTTGCAGTGCACTGGGATCAGTGGCATTCCAGATTTTTGGGCCTTCTGCATATAAGAGGACGTTGCTGGAAATATTGTTTGGAAGGCCGTTGATGTGAATGAAGAATAACAAAAGACCTAGGACTGACCCTTGGGGAACTCCCGCAGAAATGAAAGAGGGGGGCGATAGGTCTGATCCGGTCTTGACTCTAAAAGTTCTACTATCAAGAAAAGAGGCAATCCAGCAAAGAACCTCTCCTTGAATACCGTAGGCTTTCAGTTTGTGTTTCAGAGAGCTGTGTGGGACACGGTCAAAAGCCTTGGCGAAATCAAAGCAGATAGCATTTGAGATGAGGCCATTATCTTTGGCTTCCGTCAGACTATCCATGAAAATAAGCGTTTGTTGTACATGATCGATTAGGAAGGAAGCCATGCTGGGTGCAATAGAAAAGATTATTTGATAAGAAGTGATTGAATATGGCGCGCTTTAGTAGGTGTTCCATTATTTTGCACGGGATGCTAGTAAGGCTGATTGACCGATAGCTAGCCGGATAGTGCCGGTCACCCACTTTAAATACGGGTGTGACCATCGCCTCTTTCCATGCGCTAGGGAGGATACTAGTCTGGAGTGTTTGCTTAACCAGCTTATGAAGGGGTTCAGCCAGACTAACAGCTGCTTCCTTGAGTATTCTGGGATGGATCATTTCAGGACCCATTGCACTGTATCAATCAACCTTGAGTAAAAGTCTTCAACATCTAGCGCATTAAACTCAGCGGTCACGAGTGGTTGCCTGAATATCTGCAACGGTAGTACAGGATGCCAGCTTGGGGATGTGACATTATAGACTGTCGAGTAGTATCCCCTGAATAACTCGGCCAAAACTAGGGAGTCAGGTGAAGTCTCCCCGTTGGGAACTCGTAAAGAAAGAGCTGAATGTTTGTTCTTTCTTAGTCGTCGCATATGCTTGTATAAGAAGTTTTTGCTCCTGCAGGCTCTGAGGAGGATATTTCGTGTACGAGTTTGGTGTGTTCGCGGATTTCCCGCCTACACTTGTTTCGGACAACGCGGAACGCGTTTGGGTCCTCTGAGTTTCCTGTAAGTTTATGATTCGCGAATAATTGGGAACGGTATTGAGAAGACGACGTATCCTGAGTGGAAAGGGTGGTCGATATGAGAGAAAACACAGTTCACGCGGTATGAATACATCGTCTGCTTTCTGAATTGCGCTCTGAAATGTACGGTAGTTCTGGTCCACGAAGTCCAGGTCAAAAATAAGTGAACCTAGGTAGGTTCTCAAGGCGTTAAAATCTGCCCGATTAAAGTCTCAAACTGTGGACCCTTTTGCTGGTTGTTGTAACCAGTAACAGATAAAATCAAAGGCTAACAGAGAGTGGTCACTGTGTCCAAGCGGTGGCTTGATGATCACTCTGATTACCAGGTGGCTCTCATTTGTGATAACTAAGTCGTGCAGAGAAGGAATCTGATCAAAACGATGCCGCGTCGGGGGCGATGGCGTGCTGTGACCACGCCTTCCAACGTATCAGCGTCGATAAGGAAGTCGAAAATCCGCTTTCACAGTCCTGGTGAGAAACTGATATCCAGTTTATCTCGGGTGCATAAAAGTCACCCATAATAAGCAGTTGAGTAAAGCGTTGTAGGCCTAGGAAGGTTTCCAGGCTTACCAGGAGGGTGTAGACCTCGGAGACGTCTGATGAAGGAGAACGATAAATAACCCTCACTAGGAATGAGTCTCGGCCAAGCAGTGGTGGTCGAAGCCACAGAGCGCCTCATTTGTCAGAGGACTGGAAGCCACCAATAACCGTGGATGTCGGGAGACTTCATTGGAAACTCGGAGATCGATCAATTTAACGGGTAGACTCTTGCTGTCGGAGAAATCTCAATGCATGTATTAAATTTTTTTATCCAGCGTCCAACGAGAGGTACTCTCCTGACACGTGAAAGGAGGGGTACATTACATGGTCAGCTCAGTTAACTTGGACACCCCAAAATACTAAACTTGAGAGTTACCTTACTAAAACCACTGTACCTGCTCACATTACCTTGGGGATGTGAATTTTTCACAACTCACTAACATCAAACTTAGTGTGTCAATGTGGGTACTGCAACTTTACTGGTGATTGTAGAATGACCGCGCGTCATCTCCAACAGTGTAGGCCACACTTCTTTAAATAATTTTCCAGTCATTGAGTTGGAGATGCCGTCTGGCCAACTCGACGCTTGCTCGAATTTTAAAGGTCAGCCAAAGTTTCCGTCCTCCTTCCTCCTGCTTGGTATTTGACCTGCGATTGTGCTAGAGGACATCTGACTTCAATAGAGACTCCACTCTTTACAGCCCTTACTCGTTTTATCAAGGTCTGCTTGTCGTGGGGAGAATAACTCATCAGACAAATTTCACCCTCGAACTCATCGTCTTCTTCTTGCGACTTCGGAGTCGCGTCTGCAAGAGGCCGGTGAAACGTTGGACAAGGATTTAGCAACAACTTCTCAATTAACAGATAGTATCCATGGAGGTTCTCTCTTTGTCTGAATACACCTTCAATAACCCAATTTGGTGCTTCACATTACACATCTCACCGTTGTCGTGACAGTATTGAATTCGAGTTTGTGATCACTTGCATCTGTTGCTAAGAGAAGGGTTGTGTTTTTATGAAAAGGCTTTGGAAAGCACAGAAGAGTATGGCCATCTCGGCTAGCGAGAACGTCAAACTTTTCAGCCCACGGAAACTCTCATCCCACGGGATGCCCAGACCGCGCAGAAACCTCACTCAAGCATGGTCCGGAATGTCGTTGGGTCAGAACTGAAACTTCGGTGGACGAGGAAAACCGACCGTGACAAGCATGCAAACCTCAGCTCAGTCTCATGGTGCTTCTAGTTTCAGCAATGGCTAAGGTCGTTTTTTGGCCATCCTTAAGTCTCATTCACATAATGCTGCTTCCGTCTATTCAGTAGCGCGCAAGGTTGAGTGTCAGAGAGGAAAGCCGTTAGTTATGGAGGCTTCTTATCGACTTCCTGAGGAACATCATAATAAACATTGTCCATGGTCTATCTAATGACTTCTAGGTGCGGGAGTTGAACCGGTGGTGGTTTCATGCGTCCGTTTTTGGAGTTGAACAAAATCCTCATTCAACAAATCCTTCATGTAATCAGATCTCTATCTCACAGCGGAAACATAACTCCGCGACTTCTCAGGTTAAGGCAGTCAACGCCCTTTGTTATACCCTGGTTTCAATTATTACCTTTCAGATGGTCAGACGTCCGCTTGACATTGAGTAAGAAAAACCGACTGGATCCGGGAGATTTGAAGCTCTGCTCCGAACCCGTGTATCAACTTCTGAATTGCCAAACTGCCGAATTCTTCTCGCACTGACGGAGAAATATCTTCTAAATCGGGTTGGTTGAAAGGGGAACGCGACAAACCCAAACCTAATCCATTCACGTGCGTTGATCGTCTCCTGGTTCCGCCAGTAAACCTTCAGGTATCCAGTATTATCATTCAAAGGGAAACAAAAGCAGGTTCCAGGAGACCGAGACCGAGTCAGCGGGGAACCAGTCCCCGTCAGGTTAGCGGGTATGCCTAATCGTCCAGTTCGGCTTACGGTCGTCTTCTCTCTAACCCTCTAACTTGGCGTGTTCTGCCCGACAGACATGACAAAGTCGTGAGCAGATATGATGTCAGACTGACCAAACCAGACCTCAGTCGGATTATGACCTCACCAACCAGCAACTGATTGTGGAAGATGCCGATTCAGCGGCCGGTGCGCGATTGATTGATCACATCACCCAGCTTATGAGTCCGTCATAATTTACTGGTACTACTATTGAGGCTGCTGACGAAATGGCTGTTTACCAAAGTAACACCTTCCATCACACAATGTTGCGACGAGCACAGAATTAACGTCCTACTTCTCTGTTGTATAAACATATTAGACAAGCCTCCGTTGGGTCTACCTGCTAGGATGTTTTACCTCGAGCACTGGTATCGTGGATTGCATGAGATTTCGCTTTGCTTTACCTGAAGGTGCCGAGCAGCTTGCTACTCGTTCGAGCATGATGTTCGCTAAAAACAAGGCGCGGTTTTTACCGAGTGCAAAATCAGATTCATATTCATGGATGAACATTGTACTTTTCTCGTTAACCGGAAATCAGTTGCCATCTCCACTAGCACACTGAAAGGGCCAGGGCGCCCACATGTGATAGTCACTAGCTCCTTATCTGCCAGACATTTCGTCGGGTGCTCGGAATGGCTCTCAGAGGGAAAACTGGTTGCTAACTAACCATTTCTGACAAATACTCATCGGATTTTGTCAGGTGGGGCTGCCTATTGCTAAAGATGTTTTCTCTGAGACAGCCTTCGGAGTAAACTACACCGCAATGCCTGATGAATTAAACCATTTCGGCGTGCTTCAACCCGCTTTTGTGGTCACTTTCCTATCACGCCAAACGCTATCATTATGTGCGGGTAACTTCCTGGCTCTCTGACTTGCATTGAATTAGCAGGTAATGCCAAGGGAACTTGCTTCTCGGAGCATTTTTATTATCTGTGTAAAGTATAAATTTCTCATACTTTTTCTTCACCACCGGTTGCGGATTGTGTTCAATTTTCGTGTAAGTTTCTGCTGTTTCTCATAATCTCGTAAAAATGGCCGTCAAGGCATTGAAGAAAACCGTGACGAACAGCTGTTTTCGTCTGATTTTTGTCAGATGTATACAATTGTATGTGGTCGGCACAATTAGATCAGTATCAAGAAAACTTCTCTGGTTTCGGACAATGCGGAAAGAAATTCCGAACAAACGCTTACAGCCAATCAAACGACAAATTACTGATCACTCGGTTCAGACATCTGTCCATAACCAAGCCACAGACGTCAAGGTGGACGTCATAATTGTGACCTCTGGTAGCAGCGACTGCAGAGTTTGGTCTGCTATCTCTCACGAGCAACTAATCCGGTTGCATAATCGAATGGCAACTAATTTCTAGACGAATAGGATTCGCTAACTTGTTAACTTGATGCCATTGGCCGAAGTTTCGTGATGACGGTGAAGACACGTTTTCCCTATGTACCTGTGAGAAATGCGTACAGGTAAGGCTGATCAATGGGCATAACACAATGTGATACAGATAGTTATTGACAGTACAACAGATATATAAATACACTGGCATGGAGGACTGAAATGGAGGAAGCCGTGATATTTCGTAGATAGATAGGACTAAACGCAAGACCAGTAGCCGATATATCCTGAATGAGCTGAACACAACGAATGAACGACATTCAAACGCTTGTATTAGAATTACGCGCCTTATCAACAAGTGTACAAGCTAAACCACAAAAATTTACGTGAAAGTGTGTCTTCAGTGACATTCCTCACACCCACAACACGTTGAATGGGACTGCGGGTTCTTGAAATCCTTTCTGAGTTTCATTTGCAGCCTTGAAGACCTACTAACGATGCTCGTAATTTCTTGGTTTGAATACGAATCTAGAGCAGAATCATCATTATCTGAAGTCACACCAGAATTTAGAACGAACTGACCTCTATCCCCGAAACGTATCTGATCCACGTGTCGATTATGTACGGAATTCGATATAAGCATTTACCAAGATTCTGTGGAAGTAAACCAGATGACAGTCATTACCACAATGGAAGATAACTTCAAAGGATTGGATACACATCAAGTTTGACCTCAAGGACCGTACTTTGAAAATTTTGGCGGGACTTTCATATGTTGTTGAATGACAGGCATTGCGATAATGTAGCAGGAAATTGTCAACACCTTTTTCAAGGTCTCTTGATGTAGTACACTGAAGAGAGGCTTTAGAATTTTTGAGTGTTTCAACAAACTTTTCAGTCTGACCATTGGAGCAGGGGTGTCGAGCAGGAGTAAACAGATGCTTGCATCCAATGTCGTTGAGCCAAGTAGTTAGAGGGTTGGCAGTGAAATGGATACCATCGTCAGTCACTAACACAAAAGGGACGCCTTCTCTGTTGAATATTCTTCTGGATGCGTACATAGTGAATTCTGCAGTGAGCGTTGTTGTAAATGCCACTTCCGGCCACTTGGGACAGGAATCGATCACTATTAGCGCAAAATACCTGTCAAGAAGAGGACCATGGTAATCCGCATGAACCCGTTGCCAGGCCTCAGTTGACATCGGCCATGGAGTCCATTTAGACGATGGACTGTTGAATTTATGGTGGCAAGATGAACAATTTTTAGCCAGACGACAAATATCGATGTCATTCTCTAACCACCAGCACGTTAATCTGGCCACAGACTTCATCTTTTCAACTCCAACATGTCCAGAATGTAGGTCGTCTAGAACAGCTCAACGAAGAGTTGGATGAATAACAATTCTTTCATTCAAGCACATCAATCCATCTGGAGTGAGTGATAATTCCTCCCGACGCACAGAAAATATAGGAAATTTCCGCCTGACTTATGGGATCCAACCACGCCGTAACGCACTGAGAATGGGTGAAAAGTAACGTTGAGTATGGCAAATCAACTTTGTTTGGCTAACCGTTAGTGGCTGAATTAGAAGGCGATCATTGCTAGAAGTTTGCTCAGATGTATATGAAACACGTGACAAGTAATTCACATGTTTGATTTGGTTGGCTGATTTTTACACTATGGTACAGTCATGTGCACTGAGTGCTATGCTCCATCGTCGAACCATGGCTACCGATAAACGCGCCAGGGACTTGTCAGGATTAAAGATGAATTTCAGTGTTTTATGATCCCACACCATTTTGAATGTTATTCCAAACATATACTTATGAAGCCGCTTTACCGCCCAGTATACCGCCGGAGCTTCACGGTGTGTCTGAGCATAACCCCTTTCTGCTGGATTGATTCGGCGTGATATACACACAACTGGTTTGTTGTCCTGTTCAACCACAGCTCCGACTCTAACTGGAAGAGCATCAGCAATTAACACGAGCATAGTTTTGAAGGAAAACGGACGAAGTATAGCATCATGTGACAAAAAGTTCAACAATAAACCTACACACCGTTTATGAGTTGGAGTCCACGTGAACTGACTCTCAGAAAGCAACTGGAATAAACATTCAGTAAGATAAGAGAAATTTGGAATGAAACAGGAATAGTACTGCAAAGCACCTAACAAAGAACGCGACTGGATAGGTTTGTGAGTGAAAGTGCATTAACTAATTGGTTCAGACGCTCGGCATCAGGTTTGAATCCATTATCGTCAACTAAGTAACCGAGACACTCGAAACTGCTTACAGTGAAAGCGCACTTGTTTGGATTACCAGCAATTTTTTCGTTCAAAATCTGTTGGAATAGTTTCAAAAGACGAGAATCGTGTTAACTTGTCTGGAGCATGTACAACGGTATCATCCTGATAAGCTTCAACACCATCCACACCCATCATCATGTTATTCGTTACCCGCCCTACCTCGCCAAAGCCGACCTATTTTGACATTTTTCGGACGCAAATTTCATCTTCTAATGGCAAAACACTCCAAAGATGCGTTTGGACATTCTTCCCGGAGTGATCTTGAACTATTTAAGTAATTGACCACCCCAAGACCTTGTACAGAGTAAATTAGTGTAACATCCCATTCGTTTGAGACTAAATCTGTGAAGCGACCGACCTAGCCCTTACTCTGTCGCGTGCGTCAAAGTTTTCATGAACTACATACATTTGCCCTTTGGCCACGTCCTTCTTGACGAAAGGTTTTACGTTTTGCTATTAATCACTTATTCGTTTTTGTACATTCTGTAGATACCTGCAGTGATAGCGCATAACCCAGCGTGCTACTCACACATGCGTAAAAAAATTATATTATTATTACTACTACCTTCTGAAAGGTAACAGGAAAGTTACTAAGTCCGAACGGTAAAAGTTGGTACTGAAAAAGTCCATTAGGTATATTGACTGTTGTTATCGGCATTGATGTCTTATCCGAAGGAATTTGGAGAAAAATTTGGATCCTGAAAGCTTGTTCAGAATGCCTCCGGTTCAGCAGTAGTACATGTATGTTGCATGAAGCATCAATTTACAGTGGGTTGATAATCGCCACATATTCGCAAAGTTTCCCCATCAGACTTCAAGTGTATCACAGACGGCGCGGATCAAGAGGATGAATCAACAGGCTCAATAACACACTTCTCTACCAACTCGTCAAGCACCTTAGTTTGCTGTTCACGGAGTCCATAGGGAATTATATGACGCCTCAGGAAGACCGGATCATCAGTTACCTCTAGTTTAACTGGAAGTATTTCCATGCTGCCCGTGGCTATCGACAACTTGAAAATTATGTCTATCAAGCTTGTGAAATTACTTGGTAGTACAAGCACGGAAACCTGGAGATGGAGCATTTTTAAAATCTTTAGCCCCAAAATAAATGGGCCGTGATAAGTAACAACAAAGGTGTAATCAAGTGACTTGGATTGTTCGTTGGAGATCGGAATAGCGACTGTACTCACAACATGAATGGAATGACCAGTTATATCTCGTATGGTTACAGAACAAGGATGAAGTATGTGATCTGGATGGAACCGTGATAGACGTCTTTGTGGTATAATATATTCTACACTGCCAGTGTCAATAATAATACCATCGCTCGTGCCAGGGACTGTGAAAAGGGTGTAAAATAAACGCCCTGAAGCAAATGAATCGACTGTCTAAGTGAAGGGCTCCATCTTGTCACATGTAACATCAAATTCATTTTGACTGGTTACTATAAATTGGCCATTTCTTTTCGACTTACAGACAATTTGTAAATGACCTCGTTTCCCTCACTTGTGGTACATGGAGCTGCGGTGAATGCATGTGTATCTGATATGTCTCTTACCACATGAGGCACAATTTCCGAATCTGCCAGTGATGTGTCGACTGTTGCGAAGAATTTTGAGAAACTGGTCGAGGACCATATTTAGGAGCTGAATGGAATAGCCGCAGAGTGCTGTTTTCTGTAAGTCGCTTTTTCATCGATCCAAACAAGACCGGGGTTCAACTGGAACTCCCGCTATGAACCGTATTATTAATGTATTCGTAATGTTCACAGGTAACTTCGGTATTTTGATACGTAGGTTTTGGAAGTAGGAGTGTTTTTCTATGTAGATCCGGTGCACTAATACCGGTGTAAATTTGTTGGTCCATGAACTACGAAAATTCGTCCCCATCGCTTGCTTTCCCCATTTTCCCCACTAACCTGACACTTGTTCCCACTACCTCACCCACCCCATTTTGTTTTATTCGACTAATGTGTCACTAAATGTCCGCCGCGCGAGTGGCCATTCTTGTCCTGGTCCGCTGGCGTGTCGGTTCACCTTTGACCTTGTTGGTCCTGTTGAGAAGCTGTTGATTTTGCTGGACGAGACTATCGTCGCGAACGATTGAGGTTTGTTTTTTGTAATTATTGATGCATTCCGTTAATAGTACCGTAGAAATTGTTGGATCCAATCTTGTTCTCATTTTGGGGATCCGTTTTTGGGCTACGCGTAACTCAACGATCAGACGTGAATCGTTACAACCGGTGATGAGTCGGTCACGAAGTTGGACCTCCAACTGATCACCAAAACCACACCGTGCTGCCTAAGTTTGGATCTGGAGAATAAAGTCACGCACTGACTGGTTCGGTTGGCGCTTCGTGATATTGAATTTGGCTGGTTTGACGACCTCAAAATTTACAGGAGTAGCATGACTGAGAAGTGTTTTATTTATGCGCTCGTATGTGAGATCCATCAGCGAATCTGGATAAGATAAATTCTTCAGAAGACAATAGGTTTCTTTTCCTACACTTAAGGGAAAGAAGACTGATTTTTATCCCCGATTACGCTGGATGCGGTCCTATACCACAGTTCAAATTGTACAAACTAATTCTCAATATCACGAGGGGATGAATGAACCTCCAAAGCTCCGAGAAGCACAGACTTCATCGTTATTGAATCCTGCTCGCGATGCCAATGTGATACTTCGTGAATAGATAGAACTTAACGCGAAACCAGTAGCCGGTATATCCGAAATGAGCTGAAAACAACGAATGAACGACAATCAAACGCTTGTATAAGAATTACGCGCCGCATCAACAAGTGTACAATTTGAAGCCCGAAAATTGACGTGAAAGTATATGTTCAATAACATTCATCACAGAAGCACACAGCTGCAGCTTACAGTAGCCTGCCAAAGTATACAGAAGGCCCGCTGTAGGTTAACGAGATTTTCCGTATAGACAATATTTGCAAACAATGAAGCGTTAATGGCGTTTGGTCAAGGCGGTGCTGAGCTAGGCAGTGTAGTGCACTTTGGCTGGCTTGTACAAGTGCCTTTTTGTCCGACCAATATATTGCTATAGAAGGGACACACCGGCATATATTGGTCAAGGACAGGAGCTTTGTATTTCGGACTCAGAGCGATTTGAGGCGTGGTATTTGACCAGCTCCATAACGTTGCCGCTTGAAAGGTTTGTCCATGCTATTGATGCGATCGACGGTTTAGGACAGCCATTTCCTCCTGGCGCGTTCGGCATTGTTTTTTAACTATCGTCCTGCTCTCTCTGTAAGTCAAATCTTTCTGGGGCAGATGAGAAGACACCAGACAATGTTACGTTTCTACCTGAGCAGCACGGAACTAGTAAAATTTGGGTACTGTTCAGTTTGCCCCGTTTTGTCATCATTCGGTTAATGCTGAGCTCCATACAGTCATCGTTTTACGCTTACACCTCAAAACAAAACGTGCGATTCGATTCTACTTCAGAATTATGTGCAATAAAACGATGTACTCCACTGATTGTTTGAACGACATCGGTTGGATCTTGGGCCGGATTCATTAGCGCAATGAAGTCATCTACGTATCGTCCAAATAAGCACACCTTCAGTGGCACAGTGTAACTATTAACTTTTCAGCTCGTCCGAAAAATTATCTGCCAATGTTAAGCCCACTGGAGTTTCCGTAGCAACTTTTTCAGTTTGAGGAAATAACTGGTCTTTGAAAAGACGTTGCATATACAATGTGCGGTGCAATAAGTGGTGTTTGATCATCGGTGTTAGTATGCTGATTTGGACATCTTATTGCCCCATGTGTTCACAGGTAAAATTGGTGGCATGTAATAGGGAGAAGTTCATGAACGGTGAAGAAGCGTCTAAAAAGCGAACGTATCTATTTGGAAGCGAACTTCTTCATTTTGACAAAAAACGATAGTGTCACGCAGGCTACGTAAATATAGGTACTGAGGAATTGATTCAACTCGCTGCGCTAACCACTTTAGCGTCACATGACAGGGTGTGTTGCGTTCACTCAGCACAGTATTCAGTGGTTGGTTTGGCTTGTAGATCTTCGGCAAAAAGTGTAAGCCAGAGTTGCCTGGGCCGGTTGGTTTGAGCTGGTCAAACTCCGCTGATGCAGTTGTCCTCTGCTACAGAAGTCTTGTCAGATTATCTACTAACTGACCTTCATTCAGGACGTTTGAGCCTTTCCTGCTATTGGTTTGCCAAATTCGCCCCAGTCCGAGTGAATGAGACATTCGATAAACGTTATCATCTCTGTCCACGATCATTATCTTTCCACAGTACTTCGAATCTAAAAGACGACGCACCAGTCCTTCACTAATCTACACTTTGTAATCCTTCTTCTGCAGGTATCAGGTGTAGTATGCTGGTCGGACAAAAAGGCGCATGTACAAGCCAACCAAAGTACATTACGCTGCCTGGCTCAGCACCGGCTTCACCAAACGCCAGTAACGCTTTATTGGTTGTAAACCTCGCCCATACGGAATATTTAGTTGAATTAAAGCGAACTTTCTACACAACATTTGCTCCTCTGAGAAGCGATTCAAAGGATGAATTTTTGTCTCCTCAGATCAACAACCCGCAGACGCGATTAGCACATTCTGTGCACATTTTACAAGCTTCACCATTATAATGATCTACTCCTTGCCCCACATACACGATTACAGACTAAAGGTCATTAGTTTTTAATGCTGTTTCCAGCTTACTGGTCAAGGAAGCTGATGTCAGGAACGTCTGCAAGTTATCGACATTTCTGACGCAAGTCTGTGACAAATTTCACGAGACTACCAATGAGTTACTCCACGACAAATTCTTTCGACTTCATCTAAAACGTGGCATCGGGATCTGACTTCTTTAGCTTCCCAACTTATGAGACCTCACTTGGAAACTCCCAACGAAAGTAGTCTGTGCCCTCGAAAAAAACACGCGAGGTCTCAGGAAGAAAGAAAAGACAAACCTCATAACTACTTGCCCTAGTTTTTAATAGGACTGAAAGATCCATTGTTTACTTTCGTAACCCTCAACTCTCAATCCAACCGTACAAGGCTGGTTTTGACTCCTCCTGGAATATTGCACTGAGGTCATATTCTCAAACTGACCCAAAACGCGTTTGTTTAGACTATCAGCATAGGTTTCCCCAGTGCGCGTGTTAGAGCGGTTGTAACGCCCTTCCTGATGATGATAATAATAATGGATATTTATCAGCGCATATATGAGGAGCACACTGGGGTATGCGCGATCATTGCAGATAATTACATGCGATACAAAACGAATATATATAAACAATATTTGTCAAGTTATCACGCAGAGCAGTCTATGCCTATTAGCTGATGATATCAAACTTGTTTACAGCTGCCCTCCTGGCAATCTGAATCCATGTCTAGAAAATATACGGAAGGACCTGTAGTGCTGGATCCTGAATTCGTACGCCTTGAGTTTCCCCAACCTTATGCTTCCGTAAATCGGAAGTCGCAGGGAGAAAACGACGAATCTGCAAACAAACATTATTTATTGATTTACTCACCGTTCACAACGGACTTCAACGTAACAAATAAGGAGTGCTAAGGAGCTGGACGTGAGAACACCTTGAGCACAACCGCACAGCAGCCGCCAGAGTGGAAGAGTGCGTCGACGGAAAATTCCAGTCGACCTTCAGAATTCAAACAAGCGTTAGACTGGTCAAGCGGCGTTCCTAACGGTAATAGCTCGACATTGTTATCCTAGTGAATGTAACTTACAGGAGTAGAGATAGTGCGAATTCATTACATAGCTGAGAGTATAACTGCGATACTTATGCCGGCCCACTAACTTTGATGCTAGTGGTTTGTAGTAAGTTTACATATATAAGGTAATGTGAACAGGCGCGGTGGTACTGGCAAGGCAAATCTCAGGTCGCGGGGAGTTTAGAATTTTGGGGGTGTCGAAGGTGATCTCACTACAGACCTCTTGTCATTAGAGATTTGGTGTCAAACTTGGATGATGAAATTTTCAGCCGATAAATCCACTATCGTTGTGCATGGTTGTCAAGTACCAGATAGCTCTATAAAGCTGGACGGCCACAGCATATCAACCGCCAACTCAGTACGTGATCGGCGTCTGCGCTACTCAAATTCATTCAACTTCGCAGAACATACATCTTTTCTAGTCGCTGAAATCAGACGGACGATAGGTTACATGAAACACTCATTATTCCTACCTGCTGCACGGTTACACCTTTATAAACTACGTGTACGACCCCAGTTTGAGTACTGCACGTTCAAATATGGCCACCTGCGCATGTCTGATAGGTTAACTCTGGAAAGCCTCCAACGTGCATTCACGAAAAGCTTATTGGGTTATCCATCTTCTGTGAACTACAGAGAACACCGCCGGACGCTTGCACTCGATCCTCTCTGATTACGACGGCTCAAGCTAAACCTTTCACTTATGTATAATTTTGTCTGTGGCAATAACTTCACCGTCAGCTCCGGGACTAGCTTACAACACGGGCCAAAGTATAGCCTCAGAAACAAGGACTTCACTTGGGCATCTCTTAAATCCCGGAAAAAACTGCGTCCAATTTTTTTCCTAGTGAAATATTCCTACATTTGGAACAAACTCCCGTATGCAATTAGGTCCAGTAAGTATATACACCAATTCGAACTAAACTTAGAAACTTTCCTAACAATGACGAACGTCATTTCCATTTTCAAGCTCTACTTGTCTGAGGGCGTTATCTCCGAGAACAAACCTAACAAAATCTGACGAAACCCCCCCTGTTTTGTGTGATGTTAAGTCACACACCTCTCGAACCGATCAAAACTACCGCTTTTAGGATAGATGTTTTACTTTAAGACCTAACAGCGAACAAGAAAACATGTCTATAGTCAATAGGTATCGATGTCAGTATACATGCCCGTTAGTAACAACCCAATCATCCTGGTAAACCTTTACCCCATAATTGTTGATTGCTCGCGCGTCTGAGTTGTAAACTCCCATGCAAAAGCTGGACATGTTAAAATCGTTCAGAAAACTCAAACTGTTCGTCTCATGACTGCATAATAACCTCGAGTTGCAACTCTTCCTTTTTCTCCCTTGATAGACCACTCGGCAACCTCTCGGTATTGTCATTCTTCTCATTCTATATACCGTCTGTACAATGATAAATGACATCTAAATCCGTCGATAATCGTATACTAGGAATAGCTGAGAATCGATCTCCTTTCGCGTTATTCAATAACAGCTGTTCGCACGTGGTATATATTTCATCAATCAACACAATGCTGTTAACGTCACATAGAAAGTTATGCCACAATATCACATGTACGATTGTTCGTCATAGCTCATATAGTCAGTTTCACGTTATCCCGTTTTTCGCATGATTCCGCTCTCCATTCTTGGTTTCACTGATATATCCCGCGCGAGAAAACATCCCACCCCGCCTGGGAACTTAAAACTCCGCAGTGGTTAGGCATATCGCAAGCTCCTCGAAATTCTGAGGAATTTGAGTGAAGAATGACGTCAGGTCGAGAGGTCCATGCGTTCCCCGCGAAAGTATATGCGTCCCCACGTCGCCCACATCATAAAAAATTACCCGTACATTTTTTAGGGATTAAATACATGGAATATTGGTCAAATTCTTCGCCAATACACCCTCTCCAGTTTTGAGCCACCGTTTTATGGCACGATCTTCATCATTAGGCCAGCGATCACCTGGTGGAGTCCCAATTGATGTAACAAATCGATTTTATCGAATTGTGCAGACCCCTAGCACTATCTTCTTAGAACTATGAAACTCGAAGATTCCTTCCCAAACTTGAATTTTCCTTTCATATAATGTCTGTTTTTGTCTGTTTTGTTGCTCTACTTACATAACTGACTCATTGTACGATTTTCAAATTTGGTGTTCAATTATGTATATGCCTAAAAATCATTACGTTGATCACGCTCTCCTGAGTGTGTTTCTCACAAATGCGTCGAGAAATATACCATTATTATTATTATTGAACAATAGCACAAACGTGAAACCTGTTGCCAAAAAGGGAGTGATCAGAAACAGAAGGATTGTAGTTCAGGGGACTTCGACGCACACAAGATGGTTCGCCCGCTTCACATATTCAGTCCAAAAAATGGGATTTTACATTAATTTAAATTTTGCAAGGTTGTGTGGGCCGATTCTTCTGAATTATTCAAGGTCACTCCGGGGAAAACGTCCAAGTGTATCCTCAGAGTGTTTCGTCACTACATGGTATAACCACTGTCGGAAGAATGTTAAAATTCGTCAACTTTGACGAGGCAGGACGAGACCTAAAATTCAGCGAATGATTGAGCAGACGGCAGCACTGGATTGGATCGATTGCAGGAAACTATCGAAAAGACCGCGAACTGTTGGCGTAGGATTTTTAAACATGGCCATAAATTGTCCTTAGTGGAAAACAAAGGAAGGTGTATGTGTCCAAATGAACCATGTACACCAATCAGGCAAGCTGAAATCTGTGTGGCGCACAAGGTGACAAAACCCTATATGGAAACCGGAGCGAATAAACTCACGGGCTCACGGAAACCTCTCCTCATAATGCACCATGTTCACCAATCAGATACGGAGAAAGTCGCCGGAAGCACACCGAGATAGACAAATTTGGCTGCCACGCGCAAAAGAAATCAACCAACGACGTGCGAACGAAGTATGAAGAAAGCAAGCGCAAATTAATTATCGCAATGAAGAAAATGCAAATCGTGTAAGTGTTGGTAGTCGACTAGTGAAGTGAATGGGAACGAATTGGAACATAGACTGAACAAGTGAACTTGGTTCGAATGCGTCTATGCGGTTTCTGGTTTCTAATGTTGCAAACAACTGAACAGGTATGCTTGCCAACTTGACAGCCTTCGTAGAAGCTCGTTAGCAGGCAACACAACCTCCCCATGGCTGATGGGTGCGTGCATTAATACGAGTGCGCCTCACGCATTAAAAGTCCGTTTATTTATCACCTGACACCTGTGTAGTCACCGCTTCCACAAACAAATTTGATAACTTTTTGATTCCTGTTGTTGGTAAAACGAATGCGCCTCAGACTTTGGAAGTCCGTTTATTTATTACCTAATATTCATACAATCACCGCTTCGACACAAGTTGAATAACCTTTCAATTCCTGGTGTGGTTTCTGTAACTAAGCAACGAAATAATACTGTCGGCGAAATAGCCAGTTCCCCATAAACATCGTATGACAAAAAGACTGACGGAGTACACGTGTGACTCATCTCCAGAGATGAAGTAGCCGCTCACAATTGCGGGCTTGACATAAAAACGGTAAACAGTACACGAAACCTGGGTGAAAAAAAGTTTCAATGCTTTCTGGGGACATTGTTGAGAAACAGTCGTTGAAAGTTTCCTAACATAAGCCCATCAGACTCGCGTAGATGGCGGTAGATGAAAAAGCGGTACTCAAGTTGTAGCCGGACACAAGTCTTGTAAAGCGTCATCTTCGCAGCTGGTGGACTGAACGTCTTTTTGACACAGCCTGTTGTCCTTTCGGTTTCTGCTACCTGAAAACGCACTCGTCCAAAGCAGTGGGAAAATGTTTGAATACGATATTCTTAGATCTGACGGAAAAGGCTATATCAATATTACAATTATCTAGTGAGAGAGAACTATTAGTTAATTTACAACCATTGGTAATGATGTTCAATTTGCTCTGTGAGAACGTCGACAATCATGTCTTGCAACACAACTGAGATGATGTTAGGACCTGTCCTATAATTTGTGGACAGAAAGCTGAAGGAACAGCAAAATGTGAGTTAAAGTGTTTACTTGTCATTGTTAACGAAAACATTCAGAGCGAGGTCCATCATGGATTTTCCCCGTGTCATCAGCTGCGTTAGTTTGGTGCACCTCCGCTCACTGCAGATTACAAGTTTCTTTTCGATTGTATAACGTAGTTACGTCAAAAGTTCTATGCCCTCGAACATTATGTTCATTGCCATCACCGCGGGGAAAACAAACATAAAATTCTAACGGCGATTGAAGTTAAATCTCACACTCGTGTACAATCCTGCCAATTTCGCGATGCACCTAACACACACCTCAATTTGGTCCACGTTCTCCATAAGAGTTCTTTCAGCCGGTTTTTCTATGTACCTTACATACCAACTTGTGGTCAAAATCAAATGAGTTTCGTCATCCCAGATTTTGTCTTTTCATCTATTTCCTTTATCAATCTGGTGATTCGGACATGGAGCTCAGTCTGACACTCCGGAAACTAATAAACATCACACGACATTATGTTTGGTAGGGATTATCTCACAGAGTAACGCGGCGGATGCAATATCCGTCCAAAAGATCATTTTCACGCAGCAACACGTGACCAGTCCAGTATTTGAGTCCGCAGACTCGTTCCGCTTGATTTTTCTTAATGTTTCCCATCGTAATGTTTGAAGTGAAGGCAGAGTTCTCGCTGCGAAGAAGCAAGGTGAGATCAAATGTCATAAACAACGGCACGAGGAACACGCGACTTCTCTCTTCTTATACAAATGCATAGAATGTTCAAGACCATAAAATACAAAGCAAAATCGCTTCAACTATTAGAAGGGAAAGGTGCGCTCAACAGCATAAAGAAGAACGGGGAGTTAATGTAGTTGATGTGACGCAGTAACTATGGGGGGACCTTACAACCTCGGTGGTGATACTAGAGGGCGAAATTACTGTAGAGCGTTGTTTAAAAATTTGAGGTCTTCGTTTCATATTTTGCTGCCTCCTTCAACGCTAGGAGAAATATATCGAATCCATCTCTCCCAGAAAGTTCATGTACGTTCCTAACCCGTGATTTTGTTGATGCACTGGCCAAACGCTAGCAGCACAAATCCTACGATGTTTATTTCAGTTTGATCTAATTGAAGCTTGTACGCGAAACCTGCCTGAGGTTACGTGTCAATTTAGATGTCATGTACTAATAAATGTTTATGCTTCTCAACGCACGTGTAAAACGTACGCGCAGATATGTGCGGTCATTGCAGGTAAATACAGGCAATAAAAAACAACATGAAAATTACATTACATAAATGAGGTCTACCAGCGAAAATGTTGTAATCACAGAGAAGAGGGTTGCAGTTTGGAGACTGACACACACAGCAGAGAACAGAATAACATGTTTGTTCCACAGATTAGTCCAAACTGTGTGATGTCCCATTGATTTACGTTTTACAAGGTTGTGTGTGGGCCGATGTTTCGAACTGTCCAAGGTCACACCGACGAGTACGTCTGAGTGCAACTTCAAGAGAATTCGCCATTATTCAAGACAGTTGCTGTTGGAAAGTTGTTGAAGTAAGTCTGTCTGGGCGACGGAGGGCGGGAAATTCCAAAATCTGGCGGACAATAGAACAGACTCTCGCGCAGGACCTCGTCGATTGCTGGAAGCACACAGGAGTTGAAACACTCGCAAACTGTTTGGTCAAGACGGGATTATGCGCGTTTACTCGTCGCAGATTTCCTCGCACAACGGATGTTTGTGAGTTGGGAAATCTGTAGTAACTGCAGGAACAGTGATTCCGTCCATGTAGCACACTACCTGCCGGTATATGCCGGTTTCCTGCGAGTTTCGGCTGCCAACGAGTAAAATGTTGAAATCTAGTGTCTGATGATATCTCCATCCTTTAAGTAAAAGCCTATCTAATCCATTTTCAAATCCGTCTTCATTTTCGGCAACTTTGTTGACATTTGCCTGAACGAAATCTTAAATTTGGGTATTTCATGGATGTTCTGTCACGCTTGCTGAGGGGGGTGCGGTGGAAGTTGTATGATTTTTTATACATCGGATTATGGGAGCGATTGACACATATTTTGTATTCTCATGCCAGAGTTCCACCGGCCGCCGTAATTTCAGCAACAGGATCAAGAAAATATCCAGTTGCACACAGACGTACTCCGCGTCAGTGCAGCGTTGTCATCAGAAACCTTTTTTTCAGGAAGATTGACTTGACCCTAGGAGCGGTACGTTGTGGTGAACGCGCCCAAAACGGCTGAGGAAGATTTGGCATTTGGTTTCAACAGCGGCGCAGAAGGACGATTCACCGGTCACTGTTCACGGCTGCAACACTCAATTGTTCCTCGGGATTCACGGACGTTGACGGGTGCATATGGAGACTCTTCTAAAAAGAAAGTTGGCTCCGGTGTGCATGTACACCAGTCCAGCAGCGGTAACTGTACACAGGGACCAGTTACAGCTGTGAACTGATAGTGCCTTCCCTTTGAGCGAATGTGGCCTGTTTTTAGAACGCGCTGTCTCTCTCTTGAAATCGAAAAAGTGCACTGTGAGCATCTACTGTTACCTGTCAAACCATCGAGTGTGGCGGTGTTTCACGTTGAACTGCGATACCGAACTCCCGCACTTATTTCGGAACGGTATGTGATGCATGCCAGGGCGCTCGGTACAGTGCAATCTGCGAAGTGATACTTGTGACACTCCTGCTCGGTACTTAGTTAGGCAGGTCGAAAGGCGCTCCGGTTACTTCGTCTGTGATAAGCGCACACAAGAAGCAGTCCGTTTTGCGCGTAGACTATTGTCCGATGCCGGCCTAGACTGTACCAGTCGGCTTACAACTTTGAATAAACGGTACGAAGGAGGAAAGCTGCAGGTTTGGATGAGTTATGGACATTATCCGTTTGCATAGTACTCGTGCGTTTCAATTCTGTTGGAGATTACGACCTTCAAGAGGGCCGATACAGGAAGAACGATTGTCATCATGCTTCATCTGTTTACGCCGTTTCATCACTACTGGTATCGCTTCGGCCGATTATGCCTGAGTAAGTTTGTTGTGTAACACGCAGCTCACCTGTGTGCGACATTTTAGTCCCCCTCATCGTTCGCCGACTGCTGGACCATCCATTACACCATTGCCAGTCTTTTGTGTGCTACCGCCTGCGTTCATACAACAACCTCCAGCCATTCAACACTTGACGCTACCGTTTGACTGGGTAGCTATTTTCTGTAGTTCGACCCTGTACGTCTCCCGCAATAACACACACATCGCTGGGTCCTAAACGTCCGCACCAGTTCTTTCGATACGTCCGACTTCGTGCCCAACAGCAAGCAAGCATATGACACGGCACTTATATCTCCCTATGCATAACGGTGATTCCATACTAGGCGACACCATGGTCATTTTTGAGTTAGTCAGGTTACAAGTTCCAACCTCGTCAATCGTCACTATTCAAGTGAAAACGATGGGGAAGCAAAAGGCTCAAGGTTTTTCGCCATCCATCAGCTCCAACACAGCAGTCATACATGTAACTTCTAGATAATCCGCATGGGCACACGGGATGCTGAGCTGGTCAATTTAGAAGTCTGCAGCGTTGTTGTGAGCGCTATAGATGTAGCCATTCAGACCAATAGGAGAACAAGCGATGCGGATAACGTCCACCGCAGGCTGTTCTTTCTTACCCACCAGAAGCTGACGACTTCGACAAATTTGACGGGGAGAAGTAACGAAAGAGCCGCTTGTGGTTGGCTACCAATTGAGTTAGTCCGAGGTAGTGTTCGGCCAAACGCTTTCTATCGTGAAATTAATTACAGACACCATTCCTTGTCAGCAGAGGTACGCCAGCGTGCTTGGTGATGGAATTCTTGTTTATAGGCGATGTTGGCTCCTGAATGCACGTGACAGATGTAGTGGCCACACAAAGCGTACTTTCAAACGTCTCAAGCCAAAGAATGTCGCTTTTGTTGACGATTAGCAAGGTAAGTGTTTTCCCATGTGAGCCGATGGCAACCGAAGCCAATTATGGTAAGGTCCTCGTGAACTCTAAGGAATGCGGCCTAAGTTAACTTCAATGAGCGATCGTGTCGTTTATACTGCTGCCTGTGGTTTCAAGTTTACCGTATACATTTGTATTTTGACAGCTATCCTCTGTTAATTCAACACTTCGTTCCCGGTCCTCTCATTGCAGATATTCTCAGTGCACATTCACATGTGCTCTATTGGAATAAAAAACCGACAGTATATACTTCTGGGAAATCACATTGTAAACATCGTACAGGAGAACTATCGTCTCCATGCCGAAGTTTTGAAAAACAATCACTGAGTAGTATTCATTATACTTATGTACGTAACCCTGATATTAGTAAAACGGTTCTCATGAAAATCTGAGTTCATAAACTGGATTGAGAACCTTCCTCCGTAAATTTTTCCCATCACCCGGTGGACAGTGGAAACAGTTGAATGGCAACGGGTTTTTGGTTCACCCAATTCCGGCAATTGTTAAAATCAATTCTACATTCTGTTTTCAACACTCCGAAAGCTTCCAATTCCCCCATAACTAATTTTTGAAATAAATGCGTAAAAATAGGAGAAATGGCACTCCGCCTTTTAACATCATTATCCAACAGACACTTCTACATATCCCGCCACCAAGTTTCCTCAAAGACTACTTACATCCCATTCATCAGAAACCTGGTTTCTTTCACGTGGCCCACATAAGGTTAAAGTGTACAAAGGAATAAAGATAAATTAAATGAAAGAAAAGGTTGCAATGATAAGTAAGGAACGGCGTGTCTCCGTGGATACTTGAGGAAGAGCAAAAGTGAACTGTAAAAATCCCGAGGTATTCCTTCCAGGCATTGCAATAATACTGGCGACAATTGCTCGCTCCTATTGGGTAATCCTAAACTCGCACCAAGTTCGAAAATGAACTAGAATAATACGTTTCATGAATGCGTTTGTAATTCCATATTTCCGTTAGTAACTGAATATTGCGAGATCGAGGAAGCCATCTGAAAATGCTTTCCCGGTATTTTATACCGGTGCGCAAGAGACAAGTTAGTAGCATCCATACCAATACTCATCCAGAGAAAAGGGACATCATGCTGCAGATCTGTCTCAGTGCCCGCGACAGCCACCGCCGGTGGCTACCTATCAAAGAGTTTGACAAGAGGTTGACACAACCCTGGCGCTTGGTTCGAAAAAGGCCAGTTATTGTTGCGTGCTAGTGCATATCCCGTATTTACAATTTGATCGCTCAAATTTACCTACCATTTTTTGTATTTTGGTATATTTGTTTGCTTCTAGACCTTTTGAACATAACCTATTAGTAAAAGTGGAATATCGCATAGTAATGCCTGTCAACTCAGCCATCCCTGCGCAAAAAAGGCATGATGAGGGTAGAGAGAGGTGGGAAATCTTCAAATTGTTTGGTCGACACCTGCCCCACCCCTGCTATCGCGGAGGAGATCTAGGCGGCTGCTAAAACGGTCGTCTCAACAGTCAACCTTAGCACATCACACTAAAGGAACAACACCAAACCATGTTGCGTTTCCATCACCAATATATTCGTGGATCAGGCCAAAAAAAGTAAGGGAATTAGAGGCTGGAATAGCAAAACTACACATTAAAAACGAGGAGCTTCCCAAAATTTTTCACAAATCAGATCCGCTATTGGGCATTTTAGATGCCTCAAGTAACATTCGCCATCAGACCAACCCCAGTCAAAAAGGCCTCGTAGCCGCCGGAACGCTTATTGATACTGTAGCTACGGAATTCTGCCTATCACGTAATTTTGCCTTCCATTCTTGATTCTACGATAAATTCCAACGCGATACAACATTCCAAAATGTTCAGATAATCAAAATCCTGTACTGGTTGGACAATTCGTGAAATTCCGTCGATTTGAGGAAATAACGGAGTCCAGTCCGGAATCAGCGATTTCAGCGATTTGTACACGGGTTCGAGGCTGGGGGCCCAATCTACCCGGATCCAGTCAGTTTGTTCGTTTCGATGTCCGGCGGTTTTCTATTGACCTGAAAGGCAGTGATTGAAAACGGGGTGTAGCACCGCTCTTGGGGGTTACAAAAAGTACCAAGAACAGAGTAAAATAATAATCTTGCAAAACAGGATAAATTATTAATTTAACGGCTTAGTAAGTAGGTGAGAATCCAATAACACTTCGAGACGGTCTTTAGAAGAGCAGCTAACAATCTCTAGTGGTAGGTCTTTCCAGTAGTTGATAACCCTATAAGAGAAGAACTGTTGTCTTAGGAAGGTCCCAGGTCAAAGCTTATAGAGCTTCTTGTCGTGGCCTCTTCGACTGTTATCACTTACTAGGGTAAAGAATTGTTGCACAAGTCCTGTGCTAAAGAGAAAATGTGTAAGAATTAAGTCGCCGCGGAGTCTACGAAACTCAAGTGGATAAAGATCGAGAATTTCAAGGCGAGACTCGTAGGATAGATGCCGCAAGCCAGTGACCATTTTGGTGGCCACTCGCTGGACACGTTCAATGGCGAGTATGTCCTTCTTCAAACCGGTGTAGACGACTTGATTGGCATACTCGAGCAATGGTCTTATGTAGACTCTGTAAAGCGTGTGAAAGGCGCGCTTGTCAATCCGGGGGAAGGTTCGTTTGATCATCCCGAGAGTCATGAGACCCCTTTTTGCGGCCAGCTGGTGATGATAAGAGAAGGACAACCCAGACGATAGCCAGATCCCTAGGTCTTTTTTGAGGTCTACTTTCGTGATACCTACTACACTTTGTGCACCATGTATCACGAATAGGTTCCCAGAGTCTCCTCCGAGTGACATGTGCGCACACTTACTGTCGTTTAGAGGGAGACTCCAATCCTCTGACCAGCACTTAATACGATCAAGGTCAATCTGCAATGCACTGGGGTCACAGGCGTTCCAGATTTTTAAGTCGTCGGCATAAAGGAGAGCGTTGCTGGAGATCAACTCGGGGAGATCATTGATGTAAATAAGAAACAACAATGGACCAAGTATCGATCCTTGAGGGACCCCCACAGAGATTGGGGATGGAGACGAAAGGCCTGAACCGGTTTTTACTCTGAAAGTCCTGTTACCAAGAAAGGAGGTTATCCAGCGGAGAACTTCTTCTTAGATCCAGTCCGGAAGATCGTCCGTTTCTTCGGAAAATTGTACCCACCTATCTTCCTTCATCTTTCCGTAAGTTTCTACATATTTTTCCGGGGCGATCCACATCAACTGAAGGCGAAATTCTTCGAGTATTCATTTTCTCCATTCTGGAAATTATTTTTTCTGGCATGATCTTGGACATAAGGCCAACGTTAGCCTTGTGAAGCAACAATTGATGTAACAACTCAACGTTTTTTATCGAATATTGGAAATCCTGAGAACTATTGTTTCAGAAGCAAGTGAGCCATCTGCCTCTTTATAAACTAGAGTTTTCGTTTATTATTTTGTCCGTTTTTTACTCTATTTCCATAATTGGTGTCTTGTACAATTAACAATTATGTGCACGGTGTGTAGTTCACGTTAAAATGTGTGTACTGATCACGCTTGTTTCTCACAAATGGGTTGAGAAATATACAATGATCATTATTATTGTTATTATTATCATTGTTTCACAAGCGGTTGCACTGTGCATGCAAAGCGGTGGTGTTTAACGTACCGGACATAATACGCCTGTTTTCGGTGAAATGGATCTCACTGAAAGTAAGATAGAAGAAGGGGAGTGCTACTGCCTGAGACTTTGCAATAAAGTACACCGAAAGTACTGTCCATTGTTGCTACTTTTCACAAGTGAACTTGTAGCGAACGAATTTGTCAGAAGGCAAGAGCAAATCAGGTAGCAGAAACTAAAAGGACAAGAGGCTGTATCAAAAATACGTTCAATCGACAAGCTGCGAAGATGACGCTTTACGAGACGTGTGCTCGGCCACGATTTGAGTATTGCACTTTAATCTACGGCCATCTACGTGTGTGTGTTGGGAAACCTTCAACGATCGTTCACCAAAAGCTCATTAGGATATTCTTCCTCGTTAACCTATGAGCAACGCTTTGAAAAACTTAGCATTGATTCACTTTTGTAGACTAAAGTTGAACCTGACGCTGCTGTATAAATCCATACATCCGGATGTGACCGCTACAACGATTACCGTCCACATACAACACCGCCCTTAATATAGTCTAAGGAATAAGTGTTCCACTTTGCCAACCCTGATATTCCGGGGGAATATACGCGCAAACTTCTTCCTTGTAAAGTATTCCTATACCCGTGCAGCTCACACTACCGACTGAAACCTTGATTCATCCCTTTTGTCTCTTCTCCTGCTCCAACCCCCCTCTTGTTAACCACCCGGCAAGTTTCATGTGTTCTGAAATATGTTTTTCAGTTTATTTGTCGGTCTCATAAAGCAATCTGACATGAAAATCCATACACAATGTTGCTGACCACACCGTAGTCCTCCTGGATGTACCTGTCGGTTGCTCAATCATCGCGAAGTACCATAACATACAGTTGACTACGTCATACATAATAGTGAGCGAAGCCGAAACATTTGTATCATATTAAGCCTTTGTATATTATTCGCCATAGCAAACGTGATCAGACGAATTTTCTCATCCAACACATGAGGTTGCATTCTTTTTCTAGTTCCACAAACATCCGTTGTGCGAGGAAATCTGCGACGAGTAAACGCGCATAATCCCGTCTTGACCAAACAGTTTGCGAGTGTTTCAACTCCTGTGTGCTTCCAGCAATCGACGAGGTCCTGCGCGAGAGTCTGTTCTATTGTCCGCCAGATTTTGGAATTTCCCGCCCTCCGTCGCCCAGACAGACTTACTTCAACAACTTTCCAACAGCAACTGTCTTGAATAATGGCGAATTCTCTTGAAGTTGCACTCAGACGTACTCGTCGGTGTGACCTTGGACAGTTCGAAACATCGGCCCACACACAACCTTGTAAAACGTAAATCAATAATACATCATTAGCATTTTATCACTATTATGTTGTATTCCGAGGCGCAACAATTATTGCGCTCTCAATCCCTATCACCCTATCAAAATACGTGAATATTTGTCGACAGCTGAGTTGCATGTCCTTCTTTATTTTTCATTTTGGTGCATGGGTGGTGCTTGGTTTCAAGAGCTAACAGGATCCAGAAGTTCAAAGTAACCACTGGACTGGTAGGTGATTTTATCTCACCGAGGGATCAAGCTTGAAGCGAATGTACTTTACACGTTTTCAACTTTTTAGTCCGGAAGAAGAAAATTGTTGTTGACGCAGTAGCATAACTTTAGCTGATGGCTTTGTAGTGCATCCTTGTTATCAAAGAATTTTCCGGCATACGGGTGAAGTTTTTCTAGGGTTGAATTTCCAAAAGTTTTCGGACGTAGTATGTATGCAGAATGCACGCTGAGATGTTCCCGCTCATCAGCGTTGAAATTATCTTCGCCATTTTTTAATCGAACAAAAAGAGTCGATCCTCAGTTTTGTGTGTCGGGTAATGAAAAACGTCGTATCTTACGAGAACTTTTGGTGTAATTGAATTCAATCAACTGAGTTGCGGTCTCGTTTGTTATTGGAGCGTTATATATGATATCTTTCTGACATGAAATGATAGGGTGTATGAGTACGTTGTGATCGGCATATTTTTGCCTCCCAAACAAACGGTTACTGCAGTTTTCACTTCGCTTGAAAATATGTCGCAAATAAACGGCACGGTCATCTCCTGTAAACACCGAGAAGTTTTCGACACAATTGTACTTTTGATCCTCTTACTCCATAAATCTCGACCTTCAGGTATGTTTGGGTGACTTAGAAATTAGCTTCGTTCAATCACTTTGTAAGTAGTGTTTGAGGTGTGGATGTGGTGAAATGGAAATGGTTGCGACCATTACGCCTGGAACGATGGCACTATCTTGCGTGCGTTCCAGCCACGTCTAGAAGGGTCACTGGCACCCTCTAATGTTCCAGAGCCTATGCACTCAATCCGACTTGCCTACACCGATGGACGGGGTAGCTTATTACTTCCCTCTTGGATGACATTTATTCGTAACCCATATCACGCAGATTCATTGAGCGGTGGATTATGAAATTTGGCGCTTCCTAACTAAATCACTAGTGACCATGAAACTTGCGTTTCACTCATGTGACGGCAATTTTCACAGTAAGCAGACGACAAAAACACTTATAAGTCGTCCTCCTCGATGACAAGTCAACGCGAAAGAAGTTAAATAGAGCACCAAGCGTGATTACGTTTGTGATCGAACTGCACGAAATTTGGGAGGAACCTGTGCCATTGTGTGTTAAATACTGTTGAACACAAGGCGGCTTCGTCTGTAGATAGTACACCACTCACAATTTGAGAATACATCTGGGAACTGAATGGCAAAATTCGACGCCAGGAAGATGATGGACCAGAAGCGACTAATAGAATATTGTGTGCGCGCTATGGAGGAAGTGCCACCAGGACGATCGTCAGCGTACTGCTGCCCGATAAGTTTGAATACAAGTTGGCCGTGCAAATAAATGTACGCGTTCGTGGTCCTGGTTTTGCCTAACCTTTACGCAATTTCGTGCAATACACTACTTCGCGGGCCAAACTTTTATTCGGCTACAGCAGAGCCACTTCTACTTTTTCTTGCCCGTTTTCTTGAGTTGTTAAAAACTAGGTTTTACTTTGTATGTTGGTAGGTTCTGTCTACAATATCTCGTGTTTGGTCTGGTGCTGGTGGAGCTCAACAGGCCCTGACTGAGGTAGTTAGCACTTGTTAGATGTTCGAGTGCAAAAACTCCATACAAAAATACGCAGTGCTGCCAGTGCCAGAAGTAGTACCATATCAATTGTGTTAGCCTTGAAGAACGCAAGCAGCTTGCCTCATCATCTCTCGTTTTTATCTGCCTGAGCTGCATCCTTGACATTATCCGAAGCGTCGCTTTGCGGCTGACTGGTGACACACACACTCAGAAAGTTTGAATGACGTGGAAACCCTGCGACTGCAAATACAGGACTATGCTTAATCCTGTATCTTCTATTTCTTTCCTGGGGAGCAAGGCGAGAGAATAACGACGGGCACTATCTGTGATGAAGTTGGAACCACATTCTTTGATTCAGCACATAACGGTTGTCCTTCCCGATGTTGTAATCGCCATGAAGGAGTTGCCCTATCCACTGCATGTGCAGCGAAAACAGCAATAAAAATGAAGAATACGGCTTTCAGGAAAAGGGAGTTGTTATGGAGTCGCCTCCCCATAACACCTCAAACCATGCTAACCAAATCAATTCGAGCATCTCCATTCTCCGCGGACGTCATGAACCTCGTACTGGCCAACAGGCTGCACGCCAAAATGACCAATTGGTTGTTTGGTATCTTGGTGACCTTACCGGTCATGTTGAACCCCTAGACCTTTTGTGGGGAAAACAGTAGCTTTGAAGTCGGCCAGTGCCCACATGAAAGGTGTGTCTTCCGACCGCTCTCAGAAAGAGAAGGTGAGATGCGAGCGGGAGACTGAAGCTAAGCATTAAAGCATGGTAGGCTACAACTGGAGACCAGGATAGCAGATTTCGCTCCCCAAGTGTCCACTCAGGTTCCCGTGCCGGTATCAGAGAGCGGAGACGCAGTCTCTGTAGTCTTTATCCCAACGACTGCACCGAAATTACACGAAAGCCGGTGTCTGCCCCAAACCAGCCAAACGGCCTCTCAGATGACTTCTTCCAAGAATTCGGAATGGGAGTGGCATGCTAGAGCCGCCTTCTTTTATGTAGAACGCACTTCTTTGGCGCACTTAGCCAAGTGTTCTCTAGCAGTAGCTCCATAACACCGCGCATATTGCCACTTCACAAGCCAAAGAAGTAAACATTCCCGTGGTTGAAGGCTTCCACACAACCTTTCACAATACGGAGTTCGACGGGGGTGCATACGCCGGAAGTTGCGATACTAAGAATGCTATAAGAGAAATCTGTTGGCTTGCTAACATACGCACAAACGATGATGTCGCGACCGCAGCCCCAAAAGGAAGCCGTCTGAATAACACAGCAGAACAGAACCAGTCCAACCCTGACGTCCTCAGTTCTAGGTCCTCTAGTCCAAGCTTCTCCTCACCCTCTGGCTCCTTTTATGCGGAGGTGGAAGGTAGACTTCAAGTGCCTGAGTCTGCTAAATAAATTACAGCGAATCTGACACTTAATTCATGACACCCGAACCCATATAATTACTTCCACATAGACCTAGATTACATGTAACATCACGGAAAAAGAACTGATTGCCCCCGAAATTCAGCTTATCGAACTGACTCCTACTTCAGGCTGAAGGAGTTTCTAGGGTAATGCTTCAGTAATGTCTCCCGATACCCAAAGTTTTAGATGGATTTCAGTCCTGTAATGAATGTGACCCTCTGTGTTCCAAACTAGCACTGCGTGACCAAGATTCACTCCCACTGGGGGTCATACATCGTCCTTCCTTATCCGGTGTCTCCGTCGACGAAACTACTCCTGAACCCAGACACAGTCCTGGGGCCACAAGGCCTTCCCGTTTGCTTGTTATGGGTTGGTACAATACATCCAAGAGAAACTGCGCATCAGTTTTTCACCGGGATTGTAAAAGCAGATACAGAGCATCCTGGTCGACGATGATACGGCGGACAGCGTGAAAACAGCATGCCAACACACTGGCTTCACAATGTGCTGATCAGATTTCCTCCATGCTCAAAATGGCCACCACTTATAAGAGCTACCTTGTGGACAAATCCATCATCAGACCACCACTTAGACTCAGTGACTACTGTCCTCTAACTTTTGACCTTATCTCTGGCCGGTTACAATAACCGACAAAATACCGCACAGTTCGAACTTCTGTTGGGGTTAATCTTAACGGCTTGTGAACCTGCCTAGGTCCAACTCTTCTTGATTATGAATCCATGGATTAGAAATGCCGTGCGTTTCATAATGCACTTCAAATATCGGACCACTCACTAGAACCGCACGAACGGTGCGTTTTCTGTTTTTGGTCACCTCTTCCGCAAATGATACGTCCTGTCCTCGATGGCCGTTCTCATTTATTCGTGAAATGCACGCCCACGGAATACTGGGATGATCTAAGGGCGTTCCGCATTGTTCCAGGGAGGTGTAGGCGGGAAATCCGTGAGCACACCAAACTCGCACAAGGGAGATCCTCCCTGCAGGAACAAAAACGTCGTATTTAGGCATATGTGACGACCAAGAAGGGTTAAACCCTCTTCACTTTCTTAGCAACCGCCTGACGTGGGGACCCCACCTGACACCCTAATTGTGGCTGAGTAAGTCAGTCTACAACGTCGCACTGTGGAACTGATTTCCTATCCTACCACTGCTTAACTTCCTGCAGCCAATCGTTACCGCTGAGTTTTCTGTGCTAGATGTTGAAGACCTTCCGCTGAAGGCTAACCCACACGGTGCAATGGGTCCTGACAAGATTCGTCCCAGGGTTTTCAAAAAAGCGGCTGCTAGTCTGGCGAACCCCTCCTCCCATAGGCTGTTTGAACAGACGATTTGGACTGAAATTCTCCCTAGTGCACGGAAAATGGTGATGGACACTCTCATTCCGAAGCGGGCGGCCGGTATTGAATCGTTCGCTAAGAATTCAAGTTCACACCGAGTTACGCGTAATCTGTTGATCCAGTAAATGTCTCTCGTTATTCAACGACAGAGATAATCTATCATTGGAACGGTTAACGAGAAGGCGCTCGTGATAACTGGATTTAATACGGTACTAATTGAACCAATGTACAAGAAAATTGTCTCTCACCTCAAATGTGATAATCCTCAGAAATCAAAGAAAGATTGTGTCCGCACAACAAATTAACAACCAGGCACCGATCAACAGTGGTGGACGATAAAACGGGTTGGGCTCACTCAAACAAAGGGTCATTGGTTTGGTCAGAGCAAAACGACTGTTCACGCATCGAGAAATGACGGGAATCATAAGTTACTCAAGAAAAAATATGGGAGAAAAATGTCTAATTTCGGTATTTGGAAGTTTACAGGGCTCGGAATAATTAGGGGTGAGGGAAACGGTCAAGGTAGGTTGTGTAAGAACAAGGAGGAGTAATGTATCTCATTTGGGAAAGAGAGTAGAGCGTAGGGCCACCTTTCAACATCAAGCAAACCTCAGCAATATCAAAATAACGCAACAAACCTTGACAAAATCAACAGCCGGCGCATCCATGCAGTTAGTGGCCAATCAACCTTTCATGCTTATTGTGAAAGATAATGGAGAGCTTATTCAAGCGTGTCACCCCACATCATCTCTTATTCAGCCTTCTTTCCTCTTCTACCAAGCACGGTTTCCTTCTTAACCAATCGTGCGCTTATTTTTGTACATAGTCTGACGAAGGTAAATGGCAGTGGCTTATCTTAGGTGTGATCTTTTTCGACTTTGTCAAGGCTTTTGCCCGTGTCCCACATGGCCTCCTGAAACATATACTGGAATCATGTGGTACCCATGGGCAGGTTCTTCTCTGGATTGTCCCTTTTTATCGACAAAAGGGCTGTTAGAGTTAAAACCACATTATGCCTCATGCCTCCCGCTTTCACCTCTGCGGGAGTTTCACAACGATGATTGCTGGGTCCTCTGTTATCTCTAAGTAACAATATTTCCAGCAATGCTCTTGTAAACGCTGATGACCCAAAAATCCGTAGAGCCACCGATAACAATGCATTGCCGTCTGATCCTGACGCGATTGTGCGCCAGTCGGACGATTGGTCTCCTACTATATGGCTGTACGTGTGCTCACATGTCACTGCCTTCGTGATTCATAATGCGTCCGGCACAGAAGGTACCATGAAAATCGGTCTAAAGTAATATCTGGGCATATGGTTATCGTCCAACTTATCCTTCGCGGATCATCAGGAGACGGCAGCAAGAAGGACATTTGCCTCTCTCAGGATGGTCAATCGCACTATGGCCCTCACAGAAAAGGATGGGTTACAAACACTTCACGTGGTTCACATAGGATTGCTCCTCAAGTTTACTAGTCAGGTCGTGTATACCCGTCTAAAGAAGAGCATATTATCTGTTGAATGTGTCCAGAACACGGCTGCCAAACTGATTAAAAGCCACAGAACTGCCGACTTGAACTTCCTGGTTCGTGTTCACTTGCATTTCGACGACTTAGCAGTGATATAATTCTCATATGCTCTTTTGAAGTAAATCTCGTTGGGCAGTTCTTTGCCATATCCATTGATGACAGTTGAAAAGGACAAAAGAGGAGGTGCTTCAGTCGTCGTCCTAAGACCTTCCTTAAGTAACAGTTGTTTTATTGTTTGGTCAATAAACATTAGATCAACCTTCCTTCTTAGGTGGTTACCATCGTCTATAGAGGTCGCTTCGAAGAAGTTCTCAATTCTCAGTCGCTTGAAGCCTGGTCACACCAAAAGAAGCTAGAAGTCTAGCGAGCGTGCACAAAAGGTACGCGTACAAAAAAGAATTCGAAAAAGTGGAATGACTGAATGACAAGCCAGAGTCCGTTAAAAGTCATAGGCCACCGTCGGACAGCAGGACAGCGCCAGAGGGTAGGTTCGGACGACGATCGAGAGCTAGTTCCACCGGTGGCGTAGGTTGACAAACGTTCGGCGTCGATAGGTTAAAAATACGCTGGACTAAAAAGTATCACCTTGCATTTACCCTCACCAGCCCAAACGTCCACGTAAACGAAGAAGACAGGAACGCTGTACTGTTGCTTGCAATCAAATTGAAAAACTGTTGATGTTTTTAAACGAGTGCATGGACGAAGTTAACGTAACGGTGTGCACGAAAGTATACAGGAACTATTTGCGAGATATAACAACGAATTAAAGACACTGCGACTGCGAGTAACGTTCCAAAGTTCTAACTGTAATCCCCAAGACTGGTGCTACATAATATTTTCAATATTTGCCGCTCACTTCAAATGACGCCCGCTTGGCACTGGACAAGAAAGCCGAGCTTATCTAGGTATCTCGTGCATTCGCCTCGAACCCACATATTAACCACCAAATCGCTGATTATCTAGTCGTAGTTGCAATATTAGTCATCATTCGATTGAAATTACTTGAACGTTTCAAGGACGTTTCTATTGTACTGCAAGTGGGAACTTCAGTTTTACATTGAACATGAGGTGATTTGTCTTATGAGAGGAGCGGCCGTTCAAGAGATGGGTGTGGTTTATTTGATAATTGGGCTGTATTCCTGTTGCTCCAGTTGTTAACTTTTTGTCAACTGACGTTCAAATCCTGTTGGCTAAGCGGAAGTCCACATTACAAATATATACATTTATGTGGCGTAAGATTTTTGCACACGGTCCTAAATTTTCCTTAGTGGGAAACATAGGACGGTATATGTGTCCAAATGGACCATGTACACCAATGAGGAAAGCTGAAATCTGTGTGGCGCACAAGATGACAAAACCCTACAGGAAAACCTGGACGAATGATGTCACCGACGCACTGAAAACTGTCCAAAAGTGCACCATGTACACCAATCAGAAACGCCGAAAGCACATCGAGGTAGGCAATTGTAGCTGTCATGCTCAAAGGAAATCAACCAACGACCTGCGAGAGAAGTGTGAAGCCAGTGAGGCAAAATTAACCGGGGCAATGAAGAAAGTGAGAATGATGCAAATATTAGTCTATGCGGTTTCTGGTTACAGATGGTGCAATCATTGGTAATCGACTAGCGAATGGAATAAGTACACTTCTCTGTTCTTATTTCCGCTGTTCATTGTGTGTGAAAATCGCCCAACCTCCGCTCCAACTGCATCCAAATTTGGGAACTGCCGTGGAGACCAGACATTCCCAAAATGATCCTGAAATAGAACTGACAAATCAACAACAACTGCGCTCATGCTTCCAGTTCGTGAGAAGGCGTCCTTCCGACGTGTACTGCACATTTGTTGCAAGTGAAAACCAATGAAGACCGGAAAATCGGGGAGACACCTGATAGGCTCACAGGGTGCACAGGGTTGACAAGATGGGACAGAGAGGAAACCATGTCAGGGGGAGGGGAGCACGCGCGGTAGAGGCAGAAAACCATGTTTCTGTAGGGGACACTCATTTATGCATATAAGGTGACCATAAGCTGATGGTGTAATTCTATGCGCACACTAATCTCCTTTAAACGCGTAAGAACATCTATGCTGTTGCGAACTCGGAGGAATGCACCTCGACCACAACCCTCGAATTAAGTAATTATAGTCGGTATACATCCAGATGTAGCTCAGCATTGTGATTATATGTGTTTTTAAAATCACGATGTGTGTTTTCCCTCATTCTGTAGCATGTGCGTATCGTTGAAGGATCATCTATAAATTGCTTCAAAGAGCGAACCCTGTGTAGTGGAATGAAGATTTCAGGCAAAAGCTCTGCGAGGCAAATACAATGACTCACAGTAGCCATGCACAATAGATTCTATAACCTTAAATCCGTTGTGTTTTGCAATAAGATTCACCCTTTCAATGACAAGGAGGCTCCAGCGAATTCGGTTCTTTCGGCGTGCTGAAGGAACGTTGCCACGGTTAGCCCACGATAACCACGATTACGTGAAAGCAGAAGACGAAACGCGCAAGGACGAAGTGCGTATCGATTCAACTAATAGGCAATCAGTTTATTCATACAATGGACATAACAGGTATGGAGAATAGCGCGTAACGAGAGTGCGAAAGGTTAACAGACTCTACACATGCGAACTTCCATGCATGCTCAAGCTTAAGCTTCAGTTCATTTATCACTGTCCCAAGCAACGCACATGATTCTATAGCAGGCGTGTTAACATGCATTACTGTGTCTTGAAGACCCCACGTGAATCCTTCACCTGACTATGATTTAAGTCATATTTTATATTCATTTATGATACATGACTTAAAACATATTCGGCGTAAGCCCAACTGGGCTTAGAGCGTACCTGCACTAATGCGCTTCCGACCTTCCGGCCTACCTGTATACTGGTCAGATAACAGTGGACTCAGTACAGAGATTATTCCAGGTGCTACAAGATTTGTTGAGGTTCTCTTTGTTCTTTCAATACTCTGCACACCGACCTCGGTGATGTTGTTACACCTGGTATGCATTATCTTTTGATCAGGGTGTCACGCGTATTGCAAAGCTAAATTTCGTGAACTCTCAGTTCTTAGCCAAGTACACTACTATATGCTGTCCCTTTCTCCTTGCCAGGAACTTCCTAGATCCAAGTCCTGTTATAATCGTACTCCACCGGTCTCTGTACTTGACCTTTAAACCAGGTCCAGCACATGACGATCCGACCAGATGCTGTTATAGCTGACTGCTTCTTGGCATCTCTTCCTGAAAAAACGTACCATTTCTGGTACACCGCCACCCACCCGCTGCCTTGCGGTACAGGCTTTTGAGCCAAAGGCTTTGGTTGAGAACCCTAATCGTTCTCCTGTCTAGGTCTGGGCGTCCTGGCAGTATCTCAG
>QNGE01001312.1:55328-85500 GCA_008508345.1 Paragonimus westermani | reverse complement strand
CTCAGGGTAGAAGACGTGAACCGTCTTCAAGTATTTGACCACCGATGTCTGCGTTCAATCGCTCGTATCGGGTGGCACCAGCGTGTAAGTAACGAAGAGGTTAGAAAGCGGGTGTTTGGTAGTGATTGCCAAGTGAATTCTTTTGTTCAATCCCTACGTTTGCACAGGCTTAGATGGTTAGGTCACGTGGTAAGGATGCCAGCTAGTCGTCTTCCACACTGAGCACTGTTCGCTGGAAATGTGACCGACTGGTGTAAGGTGCGAGGTGGTCAGATAATGACCTGGCGTAGGGAAATGAAGTCGTTCACGAAGGGGTTGGCCAGTGTACATCGAGTTCGTCTCTCGGGCTGGGGTCCTCGCGACTCACAGAGTCGGTGGTTGGAGACTTTGGGCGAGATGGCGGCTAATCGAGCTCAGTGGCGTGAGTTTTGTTGTTGTTTGGCCGAGTTGTCTGCGAAGTGAGTGCATTTAATGAAGGAAGCTGTGTCGCTGATGACACCTTACTTTCACTTACAGCTCGGTTGTTTGTTTGCAGGGTGTAGGCACCTTGATGTTGAATGTCTGAATATGGACGTACTCATTTTCAGTAGTTAGGTCCCTTCCCGTCCCCTTCTTTTTTCTTCTCTATCTTCCCATATAGGGTTTGCTTTTTCTTCATGGTTGTGTGGCAGTTAAGCGTTAGTGTGAGCCACTGATGTATTGCTCTCTATGATGATGATGATGCTTCTTGGCTACTTGTTGCGTACCTCTTGGGTTCTGGTTGATCAGTCTGCGATTCTCTGCTAATCCACGCACACTCAGTCGTCGGTCTTACCATAAGCCAATTTCTTAATCACCTGGTAAGCGTGGCACGAGCCTGTACATTACCTCGGTGCTCTAACAAAATCAATGTTGACACCTCTTTCCAGATCCCTCATTCTACCGCCAGTCAGCCTCTGATTGCGCGACTGTTTTTTTCGTCAATCCGTTTCACTGGAAGTAAGATGGTGTTGGGAAGTTTTGGGAACTTTCGGAAATCCTCACTTTGGAAGCAGAAGGATCCCACGATTAACCCACCATACAGTGCTTACACGCTGGTCGATCACAAAACACGTATCTCAAGCATTACGAACGGCTTGTGAAGCGTCTTATTATGAAGACGACGCAACGCTAAACGGAAATGGTTACTGGAGAGGGATCCATCACTTTTACCGACCGCAGTTCCCCAAAGTTGTCTGTCTGGCATAAGAAGTTGAGTAGTTAATGTTCTATATTGGTCGGCACTGTTGGCATGCCAGTGCCGAAGTATTGACGTCGTCTTTCACTCCCAGCAGTTTTTGAGTTAATTGACGTCCTATCTGAGCCTGCTGATGACATCATTTCGAAAGTGTCGTTCCCAACTTCGCCAGTGTTATCGGTGTGCCGTTCCGTATCGCAGGGGACGCATTGAAATTTCGGCACTATTCAACCCTAAGTTTGACCACTGCATTTTGAAAGCGTCCACTCCTAGAGATCATCCGCCTTTCGGTGGTTTTTCCCCAACAGAAGGTGACCAATCAACCGCTAGATTGCTGCATCCATCCTCTGTGTTGCCTGTCACTCTCCGGGATTGTTTTTCTTGCTAAGTACCGCCAAATCCGATGACGTCTTTCTCCACTTCATCCAGGTGGTACGCACAAGGGAGTAAACCAGGAACATAGGTGTCTTTTCCAGATGCATGGCGAATTGTAAAGTCGCACTTATGTAGTCGTAATAGCCAACGAGCCTGCTTTCCCCAGAGGTCCTTGGCTGAGTTACCCCATTCCAAGGGCTTGTAGTCGGTCTCCACATGGAGGCAAGTATGGCCTCTATTCTTTCGAAACCTACACTTTTGCCACATTACTTTTTTGTCGCTGAATAATGCGCTTATCTGCAGTTGATATCTGACTGCCATATTCCACAACACCGCCTTCCTGCTTCAGTACGAAAGCGATTCTTATATCACTTGCATCCGTCGTGATAACGAAGCTCTGTCCAACCGCCGGTTACACAGAGGCATGTGCTAGGGTATCGAAGTGACTGGAGGGAAAATAAAAAAGAAGTCCACTTTGGTGTGAAATGTTGTCTTCCATGCATGGCAAACGCTGCGTTCTTTTATCCGTTCTTCGTGCAGATGGGTTTTTTGTTTGCTATGGTGTAAGAGCACATATACCGCGTGCCAATTTCCTGTATGAAAAATCCTTGCACTATCCGTGTTTTCGGTTCACGATATTGTTAACGTGACCAGGACTGAGTGAGTAGTTTGTGTACCCATGGGCGCTTGGGGATGGTGTAGAGTTATTTTGCAGACAGCCTAACTAGCATAGTCGTAAATACCCCCAAACACACAGAAGCCATATTGTGAGCTGACATCATATGGCAGACATCACATGATTCTAACAAACCAAAAAAGCAAAAAATACATCAGGTTTAAATCAGAAAGGCTTTTTCTCCGTCCCTTAGGAGCTGTTGCTTTGTTCTCTAAGTCGGTCTTCACCAAACAAAATTATTCCACGTCACTGTTATGAGTGTCAGCACGATTGTGTTGCTAATGTAGTAGATCTGAAATATTATTCAAGCCCAATGTGTGTATTTCATTTTCTGGGTTAATGCGGTAACTCTGGGCGTATGGTGTATGAACTCCAAGCCAGTTAGATATGCAAAGTGTAAGTAACCTGTGCGGTTGGCTTGCACAGGTTAAACAGCTAATTACAGCCTCCACATTCAGCTAAGCTAGATACTCTTTACAAAAAGCATTAGATCCGAATTGCACTTTTGTCAGTTCTCGTCGCGACGACAATTTTCACTCCATATCAATTTTCTGAGTTGACTATTTTGACCACTGCACCACTGACATCACATTAGACACGACCGAATTGGCACATATGAATACAGCCAACATCTCTTTTGATTGATGCCGAGGTCACCGAGTTATTCGGAGAAGAGGTAGACAGCTGTCTCGTCCACCGTAAGCGATGACCTAACCAGTAAGATTAGTTGTCAGGCTCCAACGACATTCAGACTAGTCAAAGATAAGAGTAGATTATAAGTAGCATGGCGGTGTACTGTTTCTATTGTTCGGAGCGCTTCAAGCTATTCTAGACAATTACATTTCAACCAAAACACCACTTGCCTCTTGTACTACACATATATGTATAGCAACTGATCGTACTTCTTGTCAACTGTTTTTGTCTTATCCTACAGGAAGTGGTTTAAAAATTACTGCTCGATAGCTTATCCTCACGCCGATTTTCGCGAGGAAGTCATCTTGTGATATTCAGAGAAACGGAGGCAATTATGCTGGTTGTGCCGCATGAATAATCATGTTGTTATGGTGGTCCTGACTTTCAGTTTCACTCAATCTCTTTCAAAAGCAACCACCATTTACTTGTTTCCTCAGTCTTAGACATCGACTACGCCATTCTCGCCGTAACTGATCGGTTAGTACAGTTGGAATCCCGAAAGTTTTAAAGTAATGAACTTCGAATTAGCTAACGTTTCTTCGTTTGTGAACACGTAATATCCAGTTTGTCAAGCTAGCCGATTAAAATATCTTGCATAACGAATGCGTACCGACGGAAAAGATGGACGTCCCGCCTTCTTGTTTTTGATAGACTCCGCACAGATATATTCTGCGGCATACCATGTGAAACTTTAAGAACAACTTCACTGAAGGCAGATTATACGATAAATGGTCAGATATGTTTCGGTTTATACTGACTTTCGGGACTGAAAGTGGCTATAAGGAAGCGGTACCCGGTAATCGTCCCGGCAGAGTGAAATATGCTGCGCCTGTATTCGTCGCAGTCATACACGTATAACTGCCTCTTTTTGCCTACTAAACCCTTAATTTGGCGAGTTCCGTAGTATAAATGCTTGATTTTTCAACGGCATTCGCGACCACCATGCATTTGAGTCCGTTTTATTCGAAATATGGACCTAACATCCTTCAGAAAGTTGCTATGTCTCAAACTATTCCGGTTGATTAAAGTAAACCAATAGAGGGGTCCGAAATATACAGCGGAGCTCCCTGGATCAGTTGTTGCAGCCTGATCGCATTACTTGGCTCTATGGTCTGGAGATCTGTTGACCTTCGCTGCGAATTTTTGGCTCCGAGCTAACAACAGCTTACCTGTTTGTTTCTGTAATACACGACGAAGACAGGCAATCCACGCGAGATAACTGCGTAAATATACACAGAACCTTTGGGCATTATTAGTCGGAATCAGCTGTGATCATACTCGCCTTCTGATTGACTTGAATACAAGTATTGCTGCTGTAGTAAGTTAATATCACCCAATAGTCTAATCGTCTTTTTGACACCGTGTGCTGATGTGCATTTCGTCACACAACCTACTCATCTTCATAAACCTCGTAAATTATCGACGAAGCAAGGTTAGTCTGTGTGTCACGGTCAACAACAAACCGTATGATTGGCTCACAGAAAGATTGCTTTCCTTAACTGTTACCTTTTTTCCTATCAGCTGCAATATGTTAACGCATTGTGGTCGAATAAACGGTGAATAAGCGTCAACTATAATGCAAACGTCATTGAGAGAGGGTTTTCAAAGCGAGAGTTCAACTATTTTACTGATAGCTGCTGAGACCGACAGTATACGAAGGCAGCGCGCAATAGCCAAAATCTGATATTTGTAAACTATAACGCAGAGTGAAATTAACCGGTAGGCCTGCAGTAGTTTTTGATAGCCGGTCAGTGTGACCATCGATGTTGATTGTATTGTTTTTGTTAACCGATGTTTATTCAGTTGGTTTCCGTAACCGATGTATGATTCTGTCTCTCCACCTTCATTCTGCCACTTTCTGGCTGTTTTATGCTCCTCTCGAACATGTCTAGCTGGAAACTACTGTTACCGAAAATACCTAAGGTTTTAATTTCATTCTTTAATTTTAGTATCGTATTGTCTCCCGCGTTTGCCTCTAATGCAAATTTCGAATTGGAACCGATTGAAACTATGTTATACTTCTACGCTTTGAATAAACGCGCAGAACCACATTTGTTTAACATCGAGTCTGTTATCTAGAAGATAATTACAATACACTCATCCATCGTCAATTAGAACAGGGCCTGATATTAACTTGCTTCTTCTGCATCCACCATTCCCATGTAACTCCATTGTTTCGTCGTTGGAAGCTCTAGTTCACTGTGACTTGTAATTCTGGAGTTAAATGGGGCTCAGCATTGGTCTATGTAACACCTGTGCTACTCCGTACTCTGGCCATGGTTCCTTTTGATCGTCAAACGGTCGAGGATTTCGCTAAGTCATCAGACGTACGTGAGAGTTGAGATAACAAAGTCGTTGACACTGAACTGTTTGAAGTAATCCCGTTGTTCCATGTATTTCACCGGGTTGAGCTTCACGTTCACATGTGCTGCTTGACTTGAACATGAGGCCACTTGGAAGCGCGTACGTGTACCCACCATGGACCTCACGCGCGAGTCTGTGATTTAATGCTACAACATTAGTTCAAATTCAGAAATGCACTGTACGTGGGCATGATCATTGCAAACATTACCTGTCAACAAATGACATGAACTGTTGTGTGGGGATGTTACATTTCGTGCTGCTAGTAATCATTTTCCGATTCTTTCAAACATTTCTATTCAAAATGTTTTGAGAAAAAATATAAGTTTTTCTGTTACTTCCTGCGATTGTTTTGTGAAGCTGGAAAAATAGAGAAGTGGCTGTCGAAACACCACCTCAACGACCAACTCAACATCTTCACACGTAACCATCAACATTTTGCTAACCAGAAGTATTTCGACAACGAAAACGGACATTCAACTTTATTCTCTGAACAGAAGAATTCAATGCAGGAGCGAGTTGAAAATTTGCTCGATGTTGCAAAAGACTTGTTGGAAAAGCGGAAAAGCTTCAATGTAAGTTAACTAGTTTGCTTTTCACTGCTGTTCATTTTTTATATATTTGTGCTGGTCTGGGCTAGACTGCAATCATTTCACACAGCCGTGTTATCTTGCGAAATATCGACACATATTATCAAAAGTTGATCCGTGTAGATCTATTACAGGTTGACGAACTCACTCTACCTGACAGGCCAAAATATTCTCCATCTCCCTCACAACTTAACATGTACTTTGAACACCAGCTAGTAACATCTGACCGTGCTTTTCTGAATCAATGTAATCTGTTTTTACCTCCTGCTTTAGCTCTAGGACTCCAAAACACCAGTTTGATTACCGTGATTATTTAGCTGCTTGGTGGACGCAGACCATGAGCCTCAACTGCGTTGACGAAGACTAGAACCAACTAGTCTTCCAGTCGTCAGATTACGAGCGTTGCGTCATCGATTTATCGTTCGTTTAGGAATGCGTTGTCCACAACAAAGAACAGTATCCTGCCAGATGAGAATCTAAGACTCATTGCCTCCTCCATTGCTAACATTTTTTGAGGTTGACAAACTTCGTGTCAGACGATGTGATGCAACTGCAGGATTATTCCTTCATTTGATACAGTGGGCCATTTAGGTGAAGTGGGTCGAGTTAACCACAATCCCGAAGGTCAGGGGACCTCCTATAGACTAAGATCCGGCAAAGCACCCCATTAATAGGAAACATCTCGGATCGCAAACTTGATCCAATTAATCTGTACCAAAACGTCATATATGGTCAGTATTGGGTGCTTAATTTTAGAAACTCAAAAAATATTCCCCCTATTAAATTTGAAGGATGCAACGATCGCCATGTCGAATGATTGATTGACCAAAATGTCGTTCCCTCTTTCTAATTAAGTACATGAAATGAAATGCAGGGAGTTGAACGAGAGGGAGCTTAAGGATAAACAAAATTTCAGCTGCATGACCGAAAACAACGATAATACTTAAGGTGGATGTACAGAAAGAATGAAGAAAAGTATCATCGTCATCATCACGTACGCCAAAACATCAGTGGTTCACACTGATACTTAACTGCCATACAACTGAAAACAAAAGCAAACCTTGTAGAGAAAGAAAAAAGGGAATAAAGGGACAGGAAGGGAACAAACTACTAAGAAAATAGACACCTCTACCTCCAAACATTCAAAATCAAGGTGCCTACACCTGCCAAATAAAAAACCGAGCTGTAGGTGAAAGTAGGACAGCATCAGCAAGACAGACCTCTCACGGCTTGCACTTCCACACACTCATTTCACAGACAACTCGGCCAAACAACGGCAACATTCACGCCACTGAGCTCGACTAACCACTAACTCACCTAACGTCTCCAGCCACAGACTTTGTGAGTCGCGGGGGCTTCAGGTTGAAAGACGAACCCGATCCACAGTGGTCAACTCCTTTCTGAGCGTCTTCATTCTTCTACTCCAGGTCATCATCTGTCTACCTCAAACCTTACGCCAGTCGGCCGCAGCGTCGGCGAGCAGTGTTCGGTGTGGCAGACGACCAGGTGGCATCCTTAGTACATGACCTAACCATCTAGGTTTGTGAACCTATGAGGAGTGGACAAGAGAACTCGTTTGAAAATCGGTGCCAAACACCCGCCTCCTAACCTCTTCACCGCTTAGTCACTGGTGCCATTCGATACGAGTGACTGAACGCGAACGTCGGTGGTCAAATACCTGAAGACGGTTTTCGTCTTCTACCTCAGACGGATAATAGACATAAAAGACTTCTTGATCTCTGGGTGTAGATAGCCAAACGTAGACTAGCATTTTCACTGTGCATTTGTGCGACTAGTGAACACTACATTAGTTAATTATCAGTTTGGTTGGTTTGTCGCAACAAACGAATGGGTCTTGATTCCTTTGTAGATTGAGGCAGAAATATATCAAAAGGAAAACGAATGTGCAATTTCTCCGAGAACGGCTAAATGCACTGGTACAATTGATTGTAGGTCGCAGTCAAAACCTAAGGTGTGTGCAAGTGTTGCAGCAGCGGGGATAAACGAAGAAGAAGGATAAGGGAGACCTTCGAGTTATGAAATATTGTTTTATTTTTCAATAACCTTTTGGAGCAACCCTACTTGAAACGAACAAGAGTTGTGCGACACCTTTCACCAACGAATACATCACCTCGGTGTTTCTATACCGTCGTGCCTCGGGTAGCGAAACCGAAGTGTTGCAAAAACTCTGGGGATTGGTCCGACAGTTCGAGACGTTCGAACGTTGTCACACCTGTATTTGTGACGCTGTTGTTCGAGTGAAACAATTTTGGGGAGAAATTCTTAACTTGGTAGTAACGTGTTTCCCACGTGGGTGTATCTTCAGAATCAATATTGGAGTTAAATTGTTCAGTGTGAAGAAGCATCATTAACATTGATTCGCACCGGAATTGGCTAGAAGACTCAGTACTCGATGATGACAGTAAAACAGCATCACCATTACCGGAGGAAGAAGCTTGAAAAGAATGTGCTAAGAACGTTGTTAACGGTGAGCAACGTGTTGTATGCATTCCACTCTGTCGAACATTTCACGACAACACAAAGACTCAAGATGATTTTCACGGCAAAATTACTAAAGACCATCCGACTTATCCAACTGATCTGGGAGGCAAATGGTAGAACTATGGGTGATTATGTTCATCACATATTTCAGAAGTGAACAGTGCAGCGACCGTCATGTTAAATGTTTGCTTAACCAACATATGTGAAATGGAGTGCCAACATTTGAACGTATGGGAACCTACGAACAAAGTGTTCACAGTGATCAGCATACCTCCAGTTACATGATCAAAAGTAATGATAATAGACATGAATGTAGACGCGAGGTGGAAACAGAGAATAACGACAAAGGAATTCCAGTGAAAAGAAAATTCACTCTATGTAACGCACTATCAGTGAGACCCACTGGTGTACTTCTGTCGAACATGATGGCGATGCTTCTGGCCACTCGGAATACCATAGGGCGTTTTGATCACCACCGAACCATGTTTATTGATATACATATATTATAACAATATTATTACAATATGGTTGACCGTAAATGGAAGGTACTTACGAATACTTCTATTTCATCTATGCCTTCACTACAAATCTGCATGAACATATCGAGCTGTCATGGTCATCATTCTCATAGCAGCTGTCAGCCTGACCAGAAGGTACTGTGGCTCAGATTGCTACTCACCTCGACAGTGACGTGGAAGTAAACGTCACTATGAAGGTTGAAAATTATTACAAGAAGACTAAGTGAAAGAACCAGAAATGGTATGGATGCAGGTACCCACTGACTACGGCACACCGCCATTTGGGGTAGTGTTTCTAACCAGCGATTTGAGTGATCATGCGGACCCCAGCCAGGCAGATGACACCTGCCACGTTGCTCCGTGGATCAGTCAGGATCTTCATATTTCGTTACCACGTAGTTGCTTGACCACCACCCAGTTTCACCCAACTGTTGATGGTCTCAGTATACAATGCCCAGTACGGTAAACGACCAGATAGCATGCGGAGCACGTGACCCAACCATCGCAACCTGTGTAACGTGAGTACCTGACCAACTGATCGTGCATCCCAAGCGTCCCGGAATACGTTCAACCGAACGGCTGTTTTGCTCACGTGACCAGTCCATTTAATATGAGCCAGTTGGTGGGGACAATGACGGTCAAACACTGCAATTCGTTCGATATCTTCGTTGCGAACAGGCCAGGTTTCCGAACCACAGGGCAAACGGAATGCACACAAGCACTATATACCCTCCCTTTTAACGATAACTGGACGTCTCGATGACGCCACAAATAGTGCAGGCTGAAAAAGACAACTCGTGCCTTTGCTAATCTTACTGATATCATCGGAAATATTACAGGCTGGCAAAATAGTGTTACCCAAGTATGTGAAATTGCACACAGTCTCGACCGGATTGGCTGCAATAAAGAAGGTAAGAGTGAGAGTGCCCCTGTCTTGAAGAAGCACTTTGCAGTTTGAAGGTGCGAATTGTGTTCCATATAAACCAGCCTGGTCACTCACCTTGTTCAGCGTGGTCTGCATGTCTTACACAGAGGGGCTTCGTAAGACAATGTCATCCGCATCCAGGTCGGTCAACCTGGCGGCAGGAAGAAGCTCGACACCAAGCTCGCTGGACTTTTCAAGCGCATCCTCCGGAATGTCGCCCATTACGAAAATTAACAAGGGGGAAAATTGGACACCCTCGGCGAACACCGCTAGAAGTGATGAAAGTCCGAAACAGTTGTCCATAAACCCTCACCCTGCTTGTGGAGTGAGCATACAGCGATCCTAACTGATTCACGCATTTCCAGGGAACTCTCTTGCAAAGAAGACAGTTCCAGAGAACGTTACGGGCAACAGAATTGAAAACAGCCTTTAGGTCTTAATGCATCACTACCCTCGGCTGCCTATATAAGTGCCGATTTTCCAGGATATATTGCAAAATAAAAGTGTGGTAAGTACACTCTCGACCAAGTCGAAATCCTGCCTGTTCTTCGCGTATCTGATATTCTCTGGGTTCAGTAAGCCAACGTAAAATGAGTCCAGTGAGTAACTTGGACGCAACAGAAACTAGACTGCTGTCTCTGTGGTTGTCACGTGGAGTTCGGGCCCTCCTTTTGAAAACGGGAATTATTGTTGGTCGGTACTAATCATGAGGTACTTCTTCAGTTTCCCAAATCGTCCGGAGTTTTTATCAGTTCTGTTATCATCCCCTTCTCGTCATCCTTGGAGGGAGGAGGAGAGAGGAGTTCTGCCCCAGGAGCCTTGTTACGCTTCAAGAACTTAATCTCCAGTGCATTTCTGCTCTCGACGGAGGGCCGTCCAAAACGCAATAACTAACCATTCGGGTCCCATCGTCCACATGGTCCGGTTGAGGTCAGCTGAACTGATATTCAAAATGTCCAGCCTACTTGTCAATTCGGCGCGATTGACTAGTGACAAGTGAACCATTTTCTCCACATGTGGTCTTACCTGCACCAACTCGATGACCAGCACAACCACGGATCAGAGAAAAAATCTTTCTGGTATTCCCATATAAAAGGCTCTTTTGACTGCTCGGCAGAGTACTGCTCACGGTCGTTAGGCTTTCTGACCTGACTTGAACGAAGCAACTTGTTCAGCAGTGCTTCCCGGTGTACGCACTTTGCGCTGTCCCCGCTTGAATGCCAGGTAAGTATCTTCCATTTACGAGCGTATTTCCTCTGGGCAAATTACAAAACAAAACGGGCACGTACAACAGCATTGCCCAAACCCAGGTGGTTGATCAAAATGCCCGACAGTCTTTGAAAGGGTGGCTTCATCTGTGACTGATTGCTACACGTTCGACCTGTGTCCACGGCTGAGAAGCACACGGAGGACTCCATGTAACACAATGCTTCTTCTTGCGTCGGAATTCGGTGCTCGAAATATAAAGACCGCGGGTTGCGTAAAGAGGCAGCAGTCTTTCGCCACTGTCTGTGCGTTGTGTCCGGACACCAAACATATTTCCAAGTCACTTCTCCGGAGAAAGACGACCAAACTGAGCATTCAAATTGTCTGCTAGTGTGATGATATCTGAGTGTGTAGTCCGCCTCATAAGGTCAACGTGGGCATCGTAGAACATATCTTTGGTAGCAAGTGAACAGCTGCCCGTCGGCGCGTACGCCGACATGTGTCGACAGACTTTAGCCGATGTACTGAATCTGACGGAGCATAAGCGACTGTTCACTGGAATCCAATCGAACAAACATTGTTCTGCTCTGGAACTCAGTGCGAATCCCACTTCAGCTTGACCACAAGACTCAACATCGCCGTCACTAGAAACTCTGAGAGAGAAGCGCTTGGATCGACAGTTGTCTAAAGGTGGGCTCAAGCGGATAACCATGCTAGAATCGTAGACTCGCATCCTTGACAGACAGCACACATCAAGCTCCAGAATTAAAGGATTACTTGCCAGAGCAGCCTGCTGGCTGATTTGTCGGAGAGTGCGGATGTTGAAAACGCTAATGTTTATCGATTGTTTTGGCCTCAGAAAACAGTTGTCACCGGAAGGCACGTTGAAGTTAGAAAACTTGAGGGACAAAATGGTAGGAGGAACTAGCGATGGTTGAATATTGTCACTATCAGAAGAACGATGACTTCTGATACTTCCCTGTCGTTTATGCCGCGGAAGGGGGTTGACTTGAGGGGTCCCACACCGAGTATCTGACTCGAAAGTTTAACCTGCTGAACAACAGGATACAGGATGTTATTGGGGGACCCTACCCGGAACCAATGACTCAAGAGTCTGAAACATTATACTCAGCTGTCGGCAGTACCCATGGTACCATTGCTACCGCTGAACTTCACATTAGTCCATGAATAAGCACTCTAATAGGTAATAACCAATACATGAAGAAAAAATAGGCGACACAACGGAACTTGGTGAAGGAAATTTCATGGCTTCACTGATGCAGGCTTGCGACTGACTGCGACAAGCCGCCATGTGCAAAAAAGCTTATTAAACCAGCAGTGTTGATGGTCACGATATTTTTAACCCAAAACATTGTTCGGTATGACTATGAAGGCTTTTGTAGCTTGTGACCTCGCCGTCGATTTGCCACCTCACAATTTCTTTCGAATGCCAGTAGCTTAACTGAGCGATGCGCAGTGTAGTAGACATTCCACCGACATAACGATGAATTGACTAACTCAGCGTGGATTGTGCATTTTCATTATCTGAAGGAACACGCGCAATTCCCATATACTTACCAACAAATTACCGCGTTGTCGGTTCACTCAGCCCAACTGACACACGGTAATAACTGCCGAGAGCTTCGGTCAAATACAGAGGGTCTACGAGTATGTTACGTGCAAATTAGCCAGGTGTTTTGCTCGGTAGGGCATAGCAGCTTGTATATGTATTGTGGATATTCAACTGACAAACAGTAGTCCTTGCGTGTTAACACGGTTGCCTCACGATTGGAATGGCCGGAGTTCAAACCCCGGCCGTGGCAAGGATATGCACTACTGATGAGCTCTAATGAGAGCGAAACTCGAGTCTAGTGCTTCTTTTCGAAAGAGGCTGGCTGGAAAGTCTATCCGAATGCGAAGGCTGCGATCAAATGTAAGTGATGGTCAACTTGGAAATAATCCAAATCCCCGACTACTCATCAGTAACCTAAAATATCGCCTTGCGGGTTTAATGAGTTCAGTGATCTCGACCTGTCTCGGAAGTCCTAATCGCAGGGTTATCGATTGGAGTTAACAGGACAGTTTCTGTGTCTCCTCTCGAGACGATCGGGCAACCTGATCATTGCTCACAAGCGAGAGTGGTTGAGCGTTTGGATTTCAATTTGTCTGAAAGTTTTTTTTATTAAACGTCCATCCATCCGTTACACAAAACCTTTCATTTGAAACAGTGGAACTCGAATTTTCTCTAGTTTTCTATTGGCCCGCTTTCGCTTACTTTTTATCAAAGTATGGTTTATGGAGCTCTATTGAGATGTGTTCCAACGCTGTGATTGAGAATGGCTCCTAATTCCGATGTGCAAAGTGTTTATTACTTGAGTTCGTGTTTCACAGCTTAATTTATGAGGTAAACCCATGATATCACTGCAGAATGGTTCCCTATCTACTCCAGACTTTAGATGAGAATGGTAGGTCTCTCAACGTTTAAATGGTTTTGAAGCTTGGTATAACATTCTTGAAGCTATCTACATCCATGATTACTTCTTAATCGAACCGTATATTAATTTTTGCATAACACGAACTACCAGGATCAAATGCTCATCAGCTCCGAACGACGAGAGCAGTTGAAAAAAGACATGCATTATTTGCACAAACGGAAAGTGAAATGCCAATCGAGTATACGAGAAAATGACGTTAAGCGTTGGCGGGCGCTACAAAAGTTTTGTACAGATTATCATTTGTGCACTGTTCGAAGGAAGGAGAAGCACCAATTGAAAGCCGAGTTACAAAAGGCTAAAGAAGCGTAAGTCTGTTTTTGTGTTACTGGTATATAGTGTGACAAGCCTGCTAACTTAGGGGAGATGCAGTTGCAAAAATCCTGCGCTTCGACGGGATTCGAACTGGAAACAGATAAAGCATACTAAGACACAGCAAGCGCTCTATTAGCCGACCTACATGGCCACGCCTAAAGCCCAGAAATTTCACTCTTGGTCTCGGTTACTCACCCAGTCTACCGTTCTATGTGGAATCCACTGTATACAAAAAAGATAGATTACCTAAAAACATTCCTCAAACATTTCAAGGTGGTGTTCACTAGTCTCATTGCCGAACATAGGAAGTTGATTGTAGCATTGTAGCAAAATGACAGTTTAGGCGAGACCCAACTGCAAAACGTCTGGACCTCTGTTGAATTCCACCCAGCCACATTCTCTTTTGTATTTATGTATATATATTTATACTACATATGAGCCTAAAGTTCACCTGTTTGCACATCAAAAGCCACGAAATAAATTGCGTTAATTGTGAAAATCAGTAGGAATAATTCGAACAACAGAAGACCTAGAAAGAAAATTCCTTTTTACTTACTTTAACACTGCAGGCGCCTCTTGTTTGGGTGGTTGATTAAAAGAAGGAAAGTGTAATGGTTGCAAAACAGACCGACGACCAAATGCCACCAGTGACTGGGTTGCAGCCATATTCCTTTGCGTCACTAATCAGTAACGTTTTATACCCTTTGGACCGCTGATAAGACCGCAACAAAAACCACGCTGCACAAGCATCTGAAGAATCGAATCTCACAGCAGAAAAACTGTCATGACTAGAAGAGAGGTGTGGTTGCAACCTACTCCTGAAAATAATAAGCCCTGGGAAAGAATGAATATCGAAGAACGAGAATTCGGTGTAAGCGGTGGCCGGGATAAGCAACACCGACTGCGTACACAAATCTCAGTTTACCCTTCATGACACTCTATTTTAAGTTATCCGGATAGCCCGGAAATCGGACTTAACGACTGTAAGTTAGACGTATCTGGAATTATAACATTCTCTTGGTTGTTGGTGCTCACTTATCAGCGGGCTCTCTTCAAGTGTTCAGGTAACGTGGACATCCCCAAAGAGCAAAGCATTTTCCCGGTTTTAGAAACAAGGGCATCACCCATGTCGTCAAACTGACTGGAGAAGGCGCTTCAGAACTTAGAGTGCGATGGAACTTGGATTCACTTTAAAATTTCTGCTTCTTTTGGGGGATTCTACATTTTCAGCTTACTTAGTGCAATGGATCCCACGCCAGGAAAATCCCAGTTCGAAGCAGAAGACAGTCAAGCATAGGCTTCAATCCCGAACGGAACTAGTTGACTATTCACTCACTACTGGAAAGCCAGTCAGCTACTAGGTGGAGCATACCAGATATGAAGCATCAGCTTCAAGGCATCACATTGTTTTGTATCGGCTGCATTAGTCACCAGTCATATGTACACGTTGTCATTTTCATCTCTTCTGTTTCATGGACTGTAATAATTGTAATATTAATTAGCATCACTCTCCAAAAAGTGTTGCCCAACTTTCGCATATTATAATCCAGTCGTTCGTAAGGTGAGGTCAGTGGCGATGTGGATAGCACGGTTGTCTTATGAAATCGCGTTCGGATTTCAGATTCCAGCCGTATAAGGAGTAAACAATGCTGGCGGACATTAATAAGTGCAGGATTCACTTATGGTGCTCCTTTTTGAAAAGTGCTGGCTGCAAAGTCTGTGTGATTCCGAGGATGCTCTCCATCGTAAGTGGTTTTAGTCTGTTAAAATTGATTCTTGGTTTTATCTAAACTATAAGCCGTTCGCTCAGGCGTAACTGGAAACATTTCGCATTGATGTACCAAAATCACAAGAACATGAATAGGCTTTTTGTGTTAACCGATTAGGTAATTGGGATGGATAGTCATTCGGTGAATTAGTTCAGATCACTAAGCCATGGGTATGGTAAAGGTAACCGAAACTGTTTTTACGCACATAGGAGCCAGGTTCAGTCGAGTGATCGCGAATGCTCCAGCATACCGCAATAGTGTTGTATGGGGGTGCAGCTACGTTCGTGGACAGTTTATTGCATGCATTCGGAAGCTAGAGAGCAGATCTCAAGGCCAGGAAGATGAGAGACCGGAAGCGACTATTGGAACAGTATGTACGCACACTGGGGATCGTGTCGTCATTCCAAATGGCAATGTATCTGTCCAATGATTACGGATACACTCCAGTAGTGAAAATGAGTGTATGAGTTCTTTGTCTTAAGTTTTCAAATAATCCATACGGAATTTTATGTACTACACAATTACGCAAACTCAGCACCTTTTGCGATCACAACAATGGAACCGTGAATGCGCAAGCTGAGTCGGTAATGCGATCACTTGTCAGGACGCGTCTCTTGACTGCGTCCAGTGGTTAGCTGCGTGTTTCAACGGCCTTGCCGTTCTTCGGCACTCAGGAGTTCTGCATCTATTGAGGCATGCGCCCTATCATTCTGAAGATCAAATACCTCTGGGTTCCTCCTGTGTAACTTTACTTGCAGTTGCAGGTAAAGTGGGAGAAGACACAATATAAGGCTGCATCGACAGACTGATGTTCCTTGACTGACATGGGAAGCTTCCGAGTTAGATCTATTACACGAAGTCCGGCTGCGTTAACTGTTCGTCTGATCGAGTTTATTAGTCTTTGAGTTGTTTGTCGCATAATGTAGTAACCGTTGAAAAGCAATATGTAAACCTTTTTTCTCACGGTAACCACATTTTGCAGATATATGTTGGATTGTATTACGAACTTAGTCGAGACTATTTACTACTATTACCAGTATTGTTATCGTTATTACTCTATAACTTTTTCGGCAAAGTTTCTTCTTGGATGTTCTACGTCAACGCTAAGGTGAGCGCGCTCGGAGCCACTGCACCTTATGATCAGGCTCATGGTTGTTATGACGTTGACGATGGTCACTTCGCATTGCTGTTCTAAGTACAAATACGGCTTGCTCAAGTTCATTTAATGACTGGATCACGTGGACCTGTAGACAGCACTTTCAATACATCCATCCTTCCTGCGGCTTATGAATATGTTTGGGAATGGCGAACAATTATTAGTCTCAAATTTACGCATTAACTTCAGGTTGGGATGCCAGGTACTCAAGCGCCGCACTAGATTATTTGTCGTCTGGCTGGAACGATCAAATATCAGTGTTATCGATGCAACATTTGCAGTATAACTGCCTTACTATGTCTTCAGTCACATTATCCACCCATCTTACGCATTCTGGATCTTTTTACGTCATTCCAGTCCAAGGTACATACGGTTTTCTGATGCGGTCGCAATCATTCGACTGAAGTTGGCTTCTGTGTTCAGAAACAATTGTTTACAACCTTTACCCTACCCTGTACTTGGTGATTTATTCTAACCCACTCCCTTGATTGTTTAGCACAAAAAGCTTATTCGTGTTTTTGTAAGTCTAGTGCTGACGTGTCAGTGCGAAGTGCCTGCATCTGGCTCCCCCCGCGTTCTAGCTGTCTACTTCAAACATTTAACGGGAACGAGCCGTTTTAAATGTATAACTGTCAGGCTTGTTTGCCTAATTAGAGAAAAGAGTGCTACCATTCTGAACATTTCAGGGGTTACGGCAATCCACAAGATGGCCTCTTTGCTATCATTGGAGCATTTTTTAACAACTTTATTTTGGCGAAAGGGTTAGTAACTGGTTGGGGGGGGGGGCGGTTAACACATGCTTATTTATTTTCCCACTTTTCCCTTTAAAAGCATCTGCTAGATTTTATTCACTATTCGGCTTTCGTTGCGAGCTATCTAATCTTTTCGTACCCGGTATTAACTCTTTCTGTGCAAATTGGGTGTACTTTTTTGAGTGTCATTTCGTTCAGTTCTGTTAGACTTTTTCTTATGATGACTTTGCAGCACCCACTTCATTTCCGTTCTAAGTGCATTTCATAGGTCTACTACTGCATAATTTGTTATACAGTCACACAAGCGATTAGATAGGCACCATAAAGCCATTTATTTTCGTCAACGTTTTTGGCGTTGAATTACCGTTTCTACTTCCGCCCAATCCATGATAATATTTGAGAATCCGACCCTAATTTGTAGGATGCCTGTAGGTTTACCTAACTGAGTAATTCACTATACCAAGATGGATATCATCCACGTCAGAATGAATGGATGTTTCTTAGTTTTCTATTCTGAGGGAGATCACTGTTCCGTGGTATAGAACTCCTGCACCTTATGTTGCATTCCATTAAATATCAATAGAAATTTGTAGAAATAAGTACTGCAGTTCATGAAACCACTTGATGTAGGCCAGAAATGTTAGATATGGTAGACCATACTATTTATTGGCTTGTTCTGTTTCTTAAGGTGTGCTGAGCGAGCAACTGAATCTTGTGTACGTTTCGTGCCTCTCGCAAACAGTTATTACAAATACCGTAATGAAACTCAAAGATGACTCAACATGGTCCACTGTATATCTCAGCTTCTCATAGGTCCTACATTGTTAGACATGTAGGGCATACAACCTGCGGCAGACATGAGTGTAGACGCATGAATGGCAATGCACCTGGCCAGCTGATGATGCCGAGACATGTGACAACGCTCAAGACAGCGGGGGATATCCAAAAACAAACGTCAGCCATGTTTTCTTATGGCAACAAAAGTTTAAAACTAATGCTACCTCAAAGAACTGTTGGTAGGGATACACCTTTGATCATAACCTGAAACTGTGTTGGATATCACCTTCCTCTAGCCATTAGAATGACCACGAAGTTCCCAACCCAAGAGTCGAAGCTTACCAAATTCATTCTGCCACAATGATAGTGGGCCTGGACGCGGAGTGACGGCTTGCACATCTCAATGACCTATTGGACTAAACTAGACGATGTGTTGACCCCACTGACAGAACCACTCATGTTAGTCAGGCCAGTAGATAGAGGTCTGACAAACCACAGTCTCCCGATCTTCCAGGTTGGGGGTTAAAAATAGGTTGGCATCTTTTTCCAGGGAAAGTACCAGTTCTGGTACACTGCCACCCACCCGCTGCCTTATGGGACAGGCTTTTGAGTCAAAGGCTTCAGTTGAGAACCCTAATCGTTCTACTGTCTAGGTATGGGCTTCCTGGCAATATCCAACCCACACACAACCGTGAATACTCACAACACCATTAATTCCTTACTGCATCGGCCATCTCGCAATATAAACCTGGGTCGCCGTATTTGCTGCATACGACAGGGTGGACAGGCGAAAATCTGAAACTGCTGACCCCTTCCCCACTGTCCTCTCAAATTTAGCCTTCGAGCCCCTCTATACCCCCACTTCTGGTGATTACTCTGCAGGTCCCACAATAGATGTAAGTAATCATGGTAACACTGTGCCGGTAAGTCCCTTCTCTTGTCACTCAGCCTGAGACCTCCCTCGTCCCTTGATTAGACCTAGAATGTGAATTGACATAGGTGCCTTCAACGTTCGCACTCTAAAACAGGTAGGTCAACAGGCCGCTCTCACAAGAACGTTTGACATGTTGAATATTAATGTCTGTTGTGATTCTGGGACTAGAATCCGGGACAGTAGACAACGTATGCAACTAACAGCACCCACACTGTCTACCCGATACCGGTTTTACACTTAGGGTAACTCCACGGCCACTGATACTGGTGGAGCTGGTGTAGGTATGGTCTCCAGTACTACGGCCGTACCCATATTGGTAGATTGGATTGTTGTTAACAGTCGAGTTTGTGCGGTCCGCTTGGTGGATTCAGTTAAGACCAGCAATAGACACAAGATTTTCAGAAATCTTTTCACTGTGCCTACCTACGTTCCAGCTGACTGTAGTGACGCCGGTGTCAAGGACGCCTTTTATTCGGATTCGGCCGCTCACCTCCGGTCGACACGTGGTTTTTATTTAGTCGTTCTGGTTGGAGACGTGAACTCCCATATCGGGCGCCTTCGTTAGGCTGAGTCTGATTTAGCGGGAATGTGTAGGATAACATCACATCGATCGGATGGTGGCGGACGACTCTTGCAGCTGTGTGCTGAGTACAAGCCATTTTTAGCCAGCATTAATTTCAGGCACCGTGCCCGCCATTGTTTTACTTGTTGCCCACCTTCTCCGAATCAGGCCTGTTCTCAGGTAGACCACATAGCTGTTAGTTATATGTGACGGGGTTCGATCCAGGTCTGTTGGGATTCGGACCAAGCGTTGATACGTTGTCGTTCCCTTCTACTTTTGCTGGGCAACGACCTCAGCGACAACAAAAACTGGCTGTTGAGAAACTGAGAATACCATTGGTGAAACATGAGTATAAAAGCAGCTTATGAAGCTGACCGATTAGTTCTTACTCTAACGATCCTAATTGCGGCCGGACCCGAATCTCGCAGGCAATCTATGAAACAGGTACTGTAGTATGCGGTACGGGGTACATGGGTTAAATAGACATTGGATCTCGGAAAAACCCCTGGAGTTGTTAGAAACCAGACGCAGCACCCCTTCCAGTGGTTCATATAACAAGTCTAGCAAACATATACCCAGGATGCAGAAACGCAGCCCAGCCACTGACCATGATGATTGGTTAATGGGGAAAGGTGAGGAAAGCGAGACCGTTTTTGCTTCAGGGAACATCGACAGACTCTAAGCTTATTCATGCTTCTGGTTCAAGCGGCCGTCAGTCAGTGAAGCTATCAGCGGGACAGACGCCACACTCATCTAATAAGTCCAGAATGTTGGTGCGATGGACTGTGTTGTCGCCACAAACTTTTAATATGACACCTTGGTCGGTAGACTTGGAACCATCCACTAAGGCTGAAGTTCGCAATTGCATTTCGGCTCTCGGACATTATAAGGCTGCGGATTCAGATGACCCCGTGCCGACATTTCTCAAAGATGGTGGGGAGGCGTTAGTGGAGGGTTTGACTCGGTTGTTTCAACTTTTGTGGACGACGGAGACCATCCCTCTGTGCTGGGTTCACTCGATATTAGTTCCTATGTTCAAGAAAGGTATTAGGGGCTCCTGTGAAAACCATGGGAGAATTAGTTAGACCCCACTCGTTACTAAGGTTTTGATATCCATTACACCTCGTCGACTTAGTACAGTTCTGGAGGCATTCATTAGGGAAGAGCAGACTGTTTCACCAAGGGCGGGGTGTATGGATAGTAGATTTACCATTTTTCAAATTCTGGAGTAGCGTCATGTATACCACCGACCAACAATCGCCGTATTTCTCGACTATGAAGATGCATTCTATTCGGTGAATCGATTTACACTTTGAGAGTCGTCTGAACGAAGTATGTGAACATGTTATCGGCTCTTTATTCCCATACTTTAACTCAGGTTTGGGTTCACGGTGAACTGCCTGACAGTTTCATCACCAGCAGTAGCGCATATCAAGGCTGTTTCCTGCCACTGTTTTTGTTTAATTTAGTCATAGATGAAATAATGGAGGATTGTCTGTCGCACTGACAAGATACTGGAGTGGATCTCCTACATGGTGGAAGATTGACTGATCTCGATTATACTGACGACAAGGTGTTGCCGTCTGACAAATTTCAAGCAGCACAAGCAAAACTATTTCGCTTTCTGTTAAATACTTCGGTATGAGCTTTGTAGCTTCAAAGTGCAAAGTGGTTTTGCAAGATTGCTGTAATTACGTAAATTTAATGTTAGAAAATGAAGTCATGGAGGTTGTTGACTGGTTTGTTTACCTGGTAAGCTGCATCAGCGGCAGCGGTACGGGAAACGAAATAGAAGCGCGTATATCCAATGCTCGAGCGGTGTTCGTTAACCTGGTGCATCTCTAGCGACAAAGGTGTTTCCCTGATGCTTAAAGGTCGCGTACATCAGGCGAAAATGAAGGCTGTGTTACGTTACGGAAACGAAACTTGGCCGCTCAAGACAGAAGACGTAAACCGTCTTCAGGTATTTGACCACCGACGTTCGCGTTCAGTCGCTCGTATCGAATGGCACCAGTGACTAAGCGGTGAAGAGGTTAGGAGGCGGGTGTTTGGCACCGATTTTCAAACGAGTTCTCTTGTCCACTCCTCATAGGTTCACAAACCTAGATGGTTAGGTCATGTACTAAGGATGCCACCTGGTCGTCTGCCACACCGAACACTGCTCGCCGACGCTGCGGCCGACTGGCGTAAGGTTTGAGGTAGACAGATGATGACCTGGAGTAGAAGAATGAAGACGCTCAGAAAGGAGTTGACCACTGTGGATCGGGTTCGTCTTTCAACCTGAAGCCCCCGCGACTCACAAAGTCTGTGGCTGGAGACGTTAGGTGAGTTAGTGGTTAGTCGAGCTCAGTGGCGTGAATGTTGCCGTTGTTTGGCCGAGTTGTCTGTGAAATGAGTGTGTGGAAGTGCAAGCCGTGAGAGGTCTGTCTTGCTGATGCTGTCCTACTTTCACCTACAGCTCGGTTTTTTATTTGGCAGGTGTAGGCACCTTGATTTTGAATGTTTGGAGGTAGAGGTGTCTATTTTCTTAGTAGTTTGTTCCCTTCCTGTCCCTTTATTCCCTTTTTTCTTTCTCTACAAGGTTTGCTTTTGGTTTCACAGTTATGTGGCTGTTAGTTATAACACGAATCACTGATATCTGTGATGATGTTGATGTTAACCACCTTCATTCACCTTCATTCATGCTGCATAATATTGAATTGCTAGAATAGAACGAAGTGCGTTTGTGCAATGTTCAGCCTCGATCGTTTCACATATAAATAGGTTTCCACTATATAAGTTCTTTTACCGTTATTAACAGCTTTCCACAATATAGGTGGTTTCTCAGAACCATTTTCACTCCAACCTAACAGGCACGCTACATTGAGTGCTAAAGCAGCTGATCTACGAAAATATGAAAATTATATGATGAAAGTGATCGGTTCCTTACCAAAAGGTGAGCTGGATTTTGTAGCTGTTGCATTTCCTGATGATGGCTCACGTCTTCCTGCCAGCTGTCAAATTAACTTCTATTAATTCACTGTGCTCCCGTGATACGTTTCCTCACTTGAGCCAAAGCGCCTGAGATAAAGTTAAATATGGACTTCCCTTAATGACCCTAAATATCGAAACAAGAAGACACAGTTTGTGCATTGGCTGGGTATTTGGTCCACGTAGTTTCGCCACCAGATAATCGATTTCGTATCTTTACATTGTTGATACCTAACGGTCTCAAAGTAACTGCTAGTTGCTCTTGAATGGTAGGTGTTGGTTTATCGTGCTCAGTACTGGTTGTTTTGGTTGACTAAATTAAATGCGACTCTGCGGTAAACCGAATAGTCGGTCGCCAGTACATGAATGAAGATTTAGGCTCACAACTGTCTTCCTGTGGGCTATGGCATACATTTGGAATAAACTTCCAGCTGATCACTTCTCAAATCAAGGTTTCTTTCATTATGTCCGTGACTGTTTCCACAAATTTTATATGCAGTAAAACACATGAGTGATATGTGGAATTTTTACTGGAGGAGTAGACTGAGGCCGACTTGAAATAATCAGGTAAAATTTCGCAACATTGTAGATCTTCATCGTAGCTGTGCAACTCTTCACAAACTTCAACTTCAAATTGGTTTTGTACTCAGATACCCCAATAATCCGTGCTTTAAATGAGGTTCCGCCGTAACGTCTATTAAGATTCTGCGGGTTAAAGTGAGACGGTGGTATTATGCTTCAGAACTAAACTGTCACAAATGGGAAGTTCTCGATTAGAATGAGACGGTGTGCGTACGGACGTTGTGCTGTTCTTTCATCGACGACTATCTTCGGAAATGAACCAACTGACTGGAATGTGTATGGGATTGGTTGAAGTCCTTGCACATTAAGTGGGGGTGAAACTGATGGAAATAGGGCGCATCTGCTTTTGATGTTGTTGATCAATCTAGGCTACACCGCAGACTGTGATTCGTTATCATTCCGGTTATCGCATACGTACTGTGTGCAAGTAGTGAGTTTCAGCACAGCATCACTCCGCATGGAAACAGACTCATGAGTCTTTCGAGCTTGAACCGAACATACTTTGTGATTCGCTGACAAGGTTTGTAGTATGATAGCCGAAGCTTTCTCTGGCTTCTGACGTTCGCTTGCTTCTGTTACAGGGAGCCGCGTGTGCCTATTGTGTCCAGAAACATCTGCCTTCAATAGTCTGCTTGTTTCTCTCATGTAACTGGCATTGCAATTGCTACGTTTGTCTTTGTAAACGCTGTCTGTCTAATCATGAAAATACGCAGGGTGCATCACCAGTCATGTTAAGGTTTTGTGCAATCGAATTATGGTCTGGGTGGCATACTCACAGTGAACGAAGCAAATCTTATCAGTTGTTCTTTCACAGTACAGTATTTGCACAGTAGGCGTGAAAGATCTCGTCTCTTCGGTTTCCTTCCTAGACGATATTCGTTCATTTCCGTCTTCAATAAATGTGTTCGAATGATGGTTGGCGGCTAATACTTTATTAACGGAAAAAACCTCTGTTGTTTTGGAGGGTTCACCGGTGCAGATCTTAGTAGCTGTGCTGATGAGTGATCGGATGACTGTTCTTACCATGCCAAGTGCATGCGACGAGCAGTAGTCAAGATGTCGACCTGAATGATACGTAGAAACCTGAAATCTCTGTTGAGCAGTGAGTTTGACTAGGCGGTCTAGAAAATTAAGTGAACACTCTTTGTTCCTGCTTTTAACGTTAATAAAGTGTTATTGTATTTTGAGCTAGGGAAATGTGGAAATCGGCCGCTAACGTTCCGATTCATAGTTACGAACGTTTCATCTGCATACCGTCACCAGATTTGTCAAGGATACATAAAATCCTCCGTAACTTGTGCTTCCAGGTATTCTAGGATGCGGTTGGCTACTGCAATTGTAGTTGGGGGATCCTTGGTTACGCCACCGGTTCACAAGTGAAACTTTCTGAGTGCGAAAGTGGTTGAGCGTAGGCGAAAGTCATGAACAGACATGGTTTCAAAAGGCGATAGGTTAGTAGGTGCATTACGAACGTCATCACTTTTCAACAACTACCGATTTCAATGCCACGTTTTACTAGCACACTGGTGTACAGATAGATCGTATCGAAACTAGGAAAAGTTTCATCACGCGTTCGAGCTTGTTAGCTAAATCCGAAAATTTTTTTAATGCTGCTTACCAACTTGTTCTGCAACGGTTTGGTTATACGGTTGATGAACACCAGCTTGTAAGTTGGAGTGGTGGTGTAGTCAACAATGTGTCATATGAGTCTAACAATCTTTACGGCAACAGTAGCTAATTTAGTTGATTGGTCATTTCGCAGACCTTACAAACTCAAAGTTGGCCATCTGTTTAGTGGCAATACTGACTTAGATGCGCCCCCCAGTGGATGGATGAACGCATTTCACGTCACAATCAATTTGTTTTCGGTTACATCACCAGGTCAGGAGTTAAAATGGTATAAAGCCGTAAATGTTTGGCGGTGAAGGCCAAAATTAGTGTCTAACAGCCGGTTACCGATCGCCGCACCATCCACTGGGGGAAGCTCTTTTTGACCTGCGGAAGATAACGGTAACCTTCACTCCTCTGTAGATGTGCAAACTCAGTCGTCAACTAAAACCTCGCATAAAAATTCTCTGTTGTTCAGTCATTGATGACTCTAAAAATCTCCGACTCACTGGCTTCATTGCTTGTTGTTGCATTATCAAACATGTTCCCCACTGATTGTTAGAAGTCTCTATGCTTGCGAAGGTAATACGAGATGTGTTTTGGGTCGTAAATACAGACACTCAGCAAATACACGCAAGCATGTTGGTTCCCATAACATTCCTCTCATTCCTTCGTTTGTGTCCAGACCCCTTTGTTCAAAACTCGTGGTGAATGCTTCCTGCAAAGTCGCAGATTCCTAATTTTTTTTAGCAATCTTGGTGCTTTAAATTTGCACGTGTATTGCATCTGCAAACACTGTTAAATCACCTAAGTGGTTAACTGAAAAAGTGTGTGCTCCGGCGGGTGTGACATCCGCAGCTCTTGAAAAAGAGCCTTTTACATGTGGGATTCGCCAGCCTATTAATTTAAATGGCGGCGGCAGCCGAATGGTTTTGAGTCAGCCACGAAGTGTAGACTCATTTTTCGAACTGAGAGTTGACGCAATGTTCGTGTGCGCTGTCAGTTACAAGGATCGGAACTCTTTCAAACAAACCGGTTAACGTGGGTCTGCAAATGTTGTAGGGAAAGCGAGTATATGATTTTTTGGGTGAAACATTGTGTTGCCCATAAAAGGAGACCTGTGATACGTGTACTATATCGAACCCAAATTTAGCACGAGTGTTATCCATTTTGTGGTCATAGTACAAAGCTCTATCAGCGGCCTTCTCATGTATTAATGCAGCATGCAATGAGGTACACTGTCACCAAAACCGGAACTATATTATTAAACATCTGGCCTCAACAATGACCGCAATTCGCGCTCTCATTTAGCTCAGTTTTGTGAGCAACGGTCACATCGAACCAAAATGGCCGTTTGACCAAATGATGAACAGCTTAGTCAACAGAACCCTACATCCAAGAGTCTTTAGGTGTCTGCCATTTAAATTGCATTGCTCTCTCTCTCTGTCAAACATACACGCACTAACTGAGCAACCGTTTGGAGTGAATGAAGAAATTTGCCTTTGCTATGCTCTCCATCTTTAACACAACTCATGTGATACTTCATGAGTAGCACCCATTCATCCATTCTACACTCCTCACCCCTCCACACATGTGGCTTCCACTTGTTCATTTGACTCATCATACATCCATAGAGTTTTGCATTCCAGCTGATTGAAATGTTTAAGGTGGAGTGATAGATCACATTCACAGTTTTGGAGGTTGAATGGTGAGATTTCATTCCATGTGCACGATAACTTCTGGTAAAGTGGACGAAGTGGGATGGATTTCCTTTATCTCCATTATCATTTTTTGAGAATAAAATGACTTACTGAAAGAACAGTCACTCCACATACGAGACGACCTAAACTTTCCAGTTCGAGTGAACAAATGAACGTGCTATTTGGAGAAAAGCGTGAAGTGGCGGTGAAATTGAGTGAATTTTATTCTATTACTAATAATTTTATTCGCCGAAGATCGTGTTGTTGCTCGGCGTCCATCCAACCGATCCATTGAGATGGCTGACTAAAGTGAGCAAACGCTTGGCATTTGATACGACTGGTTTCGTTTTATTGATCAATGGGCCTCACGTTAATGTAAAATATGACTGCAGTTGTCCTCTGGGTTTCCTAACTAACCCGCCTCAAACGAATGTGACTTTGCAGTTGCTTTGTGATGGTGAACCGTGCTGATCCTTACTAACGGTGTTCCTAAACGATCTTAAGGATGTTTTGGTTTGAGACTTGTACGCAAAGCTGGCTTTGTAGAAATACACCAGCAGACTAATTAGCTTTTGTGTTCGGTTCAAAACACGGTCCAGTCGGCTGCTTTCGGCTTGCAGCATATCACCCGTAGCTGATTTGGAGACCATTCCTCAAGTGATGGCCGTCGACTCTGCAAAGTGTGCAATTGAGTTAGCACGGTTCGACGCTCGATCAACTTTCTGCTGCTTGTTGGTATCCAAACTAATTGTAATCGAGTCATTACCTTTGGTCGGACTGTAAGGACATGTTCAACTCTTTGGTTAACCAGTCTGCTGTGCTAAGTAAGAATAAGGGAACTTACTCCAACGAAATAGTTCTGGATAGGGCTGAGGGCTTGGCTAGATAGACTGGTCAAGTTAAAGGGAGTGTTCGATAGTTTGGTATTTTATATATATATATATATATATATCGTACCGGAAACACGGCATACAGCGCTAGATTGTTTAAGCCAACCTGATAGATCGATTAAGTTGACACGGGTCGAAAACAGAATGGATGGATGGAGCTCAGCAGACCAGTTTGTGTCTGCACGATATGATCAAAGTAGTAAGCTCACTGAACTCAGTTTGACGACCTCATCTTACTTTCCTCCTGTGAGCTCAAACCGTTGCTCCGAATTTCTCGCTTTCCATGAACAGTTGACTCGTCGGTTATTCGGCCCACAGTGTTGTGTGCGTTAATCAACCCTATTTTAAAATGAAAATTGTCGTACAATCCATGCTTGTCCCGTTAATGAAGTGTGCGTGTCACCAAGCACCTGGCGTCCTTTTGCGTCCAGCTGCCACTAATGACCAGATGCTGATCGTATGAGGTGTTCAACTGTCGTGTGCGGTGCACACTCCGTTATAACGTATGTTTGTGTGTAGGGACAGTTATAATCAGACATACACTTCCAATGTGTGTAAAAGGACACTTCTAGACCACGGATTTTCTTCCGTTTTAATGAGCTTTTCGTTATATTAGTTATCTTTTGTAATTTAGGATTTTAAGCTGACCATGGAGCTGCTCTTTAGTTTACCTTGCGTTAAAGTCGAAATCGCATGCACAATCCCCTAAACCTGGTGGTGGTATACACTTGATATTTAGCTCATGATTAAAAATAGACTCCAGTGAATTTATTCGTTGGCACTGAAGATTTTCGATTTCATTTACCAGAATCTTGCCAACACATGAAAAACAAGCGCAAGTTTGTTAAGTAATATTCTCACTGCTGTTACCTTGTGCATTTGGTTTTCACGTCCAAGTTTGGACATGTCACTTGTCTGATTGTTTCCTGTAGACTACATCAAATTGGCAGACGACGTAATTGCTGGTCTGATGATGCGTTATAATACGTTGTACGAGACAAACAGTAGATTGCGCAAAGAGATGGAAGCCAAATCTGAAGAGGTAAGTCCACTCACGTTTAAAACTTACATGAATCGTTTGACAGTTTACCGCAGAATAAAGTGCACGAAACATTTATCGTCCCAGTTTAGACAGTATTCCGTTGGATTAGCGCAGCGTCAGCAATCATGAAACGTTTAGAGCTTCGGTGGTTCCTCACGTTGACAACCATGCATTCAAATTAAAAATGTGTCATACCATTCGTACATGTTTTGATTGAAGAGAGGTCGTTTATTTGGAAAAATGTTAAGCATACGATCAGTACCCAAATACCTTAGTTCCGAAATAAGTTTGGACTTGAGAAACACTTCATATTCACGGATACATTGTTAAAATTACCCACCTGATACCGAACTTTCACGTGTTTCACATGTTGATGCTTCGTAAGATGAATGATACGGACTGGACAAGCGGCGATATATACAGTCCGATTGCAATAAATTTTGGGAAGAGAAACTCGTTCCTGCGGTAACGATATTTCTTCCTCTGGTGGACGTTTTAATCTTCTGAGATTGTTGTGTAGTTGGGATACGACGTTGCCTCAGGAGCACCATAAGACTAGGCGCACTGATCGTCTCATGGCTGTTTATGATACTTTAATGACTTCAAGGGAAGTATATCATCGAGCGGTCCTATTTCAGAACAGGCACTGACAATTACACTATCATCAGACGGTGATGGTGACTGAAGGACGAAAGGAAAACTACTCCGCAATACGTCATTGATTGTTTGCTGTAGTGCGAGAATATTCTTACACGCGTGTTTGTCTACTGTCCAGATCTACATAAGCTTGAGCTAATGACGATTAGGGCCTAACAACTACGGACCAGGAAAGTAGCATCAACACCGCTCTTTAATTCTGGTTGAAAACCAGGTCAAGAAGGACAATAATAGCTTGAAAGCTTAGTCAAGTCTGATTATATTCTCGCTTTCAACGGAAAAACTTTGTCAAGACAGCAAGAAGACGTACATTGCGAGATGCAAGCATTTCGTTTATTCTCATCAGTCGGTTACATAAAACATTCGGTTATATAGGTTAAGCGCGTAACGTCAAAACAATGAAATGAACGAACTTCACTTGGTTTCAATCAGGCTTCACTGCCACGGCAACGAAATTGATTGCGTCAGTACCTTTTGCCAACAAAGGGCCGGTGCGTGACGCTTGATCAACACTGCCTCTGAGAACGCTAACAATCTAGGGTCGCGATTGCGCAATAGGACTGTGAATGGAGTGTCGGGGTCAATTACATGACCTGTTGCGATTAGGTGTATGACGATGGAAGACGCCGGACTTCTGTTCGAGTTTTGGTATGCTGACCCACCTTGAAACATTGTTTGCACTAGCCACTTGGGAATGTGCTCCGCCTTCCTCTGTCGTAAATTTCGGTCCGTTCTGCCGATGTATGAATCACCGCAACTGCAGGTGAACTGGTAAATAACGTGAGAGGCAGAGTTTTCCGAAGAAGAACGATCGGGGCAGTGGAGGCTCATCCTACGGGTGGAGAGTAACAAGCGCAATTCCGCCGCGGGATATGTGCGAGCAATGACAGATTTCAACTTTCGA
>QNGE01001312.1:0-54112 GCA_008508345.1 Paragonimus westermani | reverse complement strand
CATATCCCGCGGCGGAATTGCGCTTGTTACTCTCCACCCGTAGGATGAGCCTCCACTGCCCCGATCGTTCTTCTTCGGAAAACTCTGCCTCTCACGTTATTTACCAGTTCACCTGCAGTTGCGGTGATTCATACATCGGCAGAACGGACCGAAATTTACGACAGAGGAAGGCGGAGCATATTCCCAAGTGGCTAGTGCAAACAATGTTTCAAGGTGGGTCAGCATACCAAAACTCGAACAGAAGTCCGGCGTCTTCCATCGTCATACACCTAATCGCAACAGGTCATGTAATTGACCCCGACACTCCATTCACAGTCCTATTGCGCAATCGCGACCCTAGATTGTTAGCGTTCTCAGAGGCAGTGTTGATCAAGCGTCACGCACCGGCCCTTTGTTGGCAAAAGGTACTGACGCAATCAATTTCGTTGCCGTGGCAGTGAAGCCTGATTGAAACCAAGTGAAGTTCGTTCATTTCATTGTTTTGACGTTACGCGCTTAACCTATATAACCGAATGTTTTATGTAACCGACTGATGAGAATAAACGAAATGCTTGCATCTTGCAATGTATGTCTTCTTGCTCTCTAAAGGAAACACTTTGGTTACGGTTGAAAATACACCACACAAATTGATATTTCTAGGTACATGGAATCTAAAATGAGCTATCTGATAACTTTTTCACACTCGCATTAAGAAGTGGAAAGCATCATTTGTGTTCTCAACCGTTCATTTGGTAATATTTTGCTTGTCTGATAGAGCAAAACCACTGTTGTCTCAGTTTCGACTCCTTTGTTAAGTATAAGTCAGGTGTGGATTTGAACAGGGACATCTGAAAGTCTCACAAGACTTTTCTCTGTCTTCAAACTGTAAACAGACTTGGCCCGGCTTACCAGTACTATTGTGGTGTTTCATCCTGGGGAGGACTGGGTTCATCTCCATTCTCTAAAAGGGATTCTTTTATGGTTATAATAGTTTCGTTCGCTTAGTGAATGTACATGAGGAAAAACCTTGTAACTCTTGGATGTCCTTCTTCTTGAGGGTTTCTTTCTTAAGGGAGCAACGTGGTGAGTTGTCGTTTTTCTGTTTGTTAGCGGGCCGACCGTGCGTTTCTGTCAGGTGAATTCGCACCTCAGTATCGGTGAACCTGGCCTTAATTCTAGATAACATCAGTCCGGTCACTTCACCAAAAATAACACTGTCGACATCCACGTCAGTTATGTTGTTCGCGTTGGTTAGTGTGCGTAACCTGTAGTATCCATCAGAATTATCCCAGTGACTGTCGCTTATCTCCTCCTTTTAATGAAAGTAAGTTTTGTCCTTTCCAGTTCAGTATACCCAAAGTAACTGCAACAAATGTAGCTAGAATTTGGTTCTAATGTTGTTCGTTCACATGGATCAGTTGTTTATTTCGAGCCCAGTTCAAAGCCTTTTCCGCACAACGTGGCATTCGTGGACTGACGCTGAGATTGTCAGCCTGTGCCCACCGCGGAATTGATGAAATAATTGCAACATCGGATCAGTGGGGCACACCTCTCTCCCCTTCGCTGAGCAGTTTGACCTTGTCTATAGCTAGTGAAACTCTTTTCGTTTCCTCATACTTTTCCTTGTGGGCTTCTGCTGGCTTCTGATCAACTACTTACTCGCAGTCAATCTTACGCGACTGCTACAATCAGCTTTGCCCACTTTGAGACATCTAGTCAAGTCGTTTTTAAGATGAACGCGATCACTTGTGTTCTTTCCTTCTGTGCTCTGATGTGTGGAACTAAGGATTTTGAACCAGTAGCCTGTTGTCATCGAAAGTAACTGTCATTATATATTCATTTTATATATAAAAGTCCGTTTGTTTAGACTGTTAGTGCTCATTAAAATGGAGTCTTCAAATTGAATTACGACGGGTAATCATTTGTGACATTACTCGCTGGTGTTTATGCAGCCAACTCGTTCCTTTGTTGTACACAGTCTGCAACAATTGTTGTTTCGGTTACAATTGAAGCAAACCCGTTGGACATTGACAGGATGGTAGCGTGCAAATTGATAGGTGCACTTAACGCCTGAGAAAGTTGGTACGCTGAGAACGTTTATACGTAGGCATAACTAAGCCTATTTGAATGAGTGCTCGTTTCCCTGATCATCTACAGGCGCATAACATATCTAATGAAGGTATGTGCTGACAAGCTGTCTTTTTATGTTAACCGGGGACATTTAGACAGTGAATTGCTTAAACTGTTATGTACTTACAACCTCTATAACATCGATACTAACTGTATTGGTGACCATATGATGCCAACAGGGAGCAGTTTCAAATAAGTATTGCTCGCTATCGGTGGCTATCCCACTTAACCGTATTGAATGTCGCAGGCGGGTTATAAATTTCAGCCTATGGACTCTGATACTGCATGTATACAATTTCAGCAGCATGTTTTAACCAACACTGTTCTTTTAATCCTAATGTTTTTAGCTGTCTGACATTCTAGTTTGATGTCTTCCCACTTCAGTAGTGCATCGCTAGACAACTACCGACACGAAGAAATGTTCGCCGTATCTCAGTGTTAGGTGGTGATGCGTGGTCTTTAGGTGTCAGTTATTCCAAATGATGACCTGTAGTGCTTACTCCCTAATAAATGCTGTGGTGAAGTGAGTGAGGATGTGAGCAGTAAATAGACGTGACTCGTAAGTTTTCGAACGGAACCTTATTTTTGGAATGAATATCCGTAATGCGAAAAGTAGTTGGGTACTGGTGTTGGTGGTTTCTCGTGTGTCATGTGGTAAGCCCATAACGGTACACGTATCGTACACGTTTGCGTTTATTCTCAACACGTTAAATTCATTAACTGTTCCACCACGCTATCAGTACTACTCATCTCTCTCTCTCAAGTAATTTGTTAAAGTGATGGTCTTCACTATTTCCCTCAGAACTGCACAGTGGAACTACCATGTCACTCTCGGCTCTCATTTGATAACACAATCCTTGCAACTGCAAGCTGGACCGTAGTAGAAACAAATGCATTCTAATCAATAATGTTCAGGTGATCCGACCACGAGTAGGAGACTTCAGGTTTACAAAACCAAAATCGCCTGACATTGCTGGGTCTTCTGGCTTAGAAACAAATGACTGACTAGCCATAGTTCCAAGTTCCAGTGATGTGAACTGACGGTCAGAGTTATGGCTAAATGATAAGGTACCAGAAGGTACAAAAAAAGTTAGGCAAAATATAAGATGGGAAAATCACAAGGATAGTGAAAAGAAGTTCCGGCTATCTTGAAGGGTTTCAAGACAGGCTGAATTGTCATGCAAAACCAACAGCAAACTAGACAGACAGCATAACTGATGAAATCAAAAACGTTCCTTTCATCCCGTTCGGTTTATTGCTATTTTCACTTCTCATTCTTCATGAAGATCCCCAGAAATATAATATAGTGTGATATATAATATATTACTACTAATCTGATGATTTTAATCATCATTTTAATCAGTTGCGTATGCTGTTATGAAATATCGTCATGTGGAAAGACTGATAGCCCGATATGGATTTGCTGAATAAATCTTGTTGTTTTACTTTATGTAGGGAAGATGTTCTTCCCAGAACTTTGTAAGTGGACCTCTAACTGTCAAAAACAAGGTTGGCGTTTTTCATTCACATTATTCGATTACTTTTAGGGGGAAGTGGCACAACCCAACAAAATGTTCCAGGTGATATTCCATCATCCACATTTTCCGGTCTTTTGAATACTGATGAATACTATTGATTCCAGTTAACTGTGCTATGGAAATTTGGAAGGCGATTTGGAATATTGAATAACGGGAAAAATTACTTTCTTGTTATTACCCTTAACAGTTGGGTTTCAAACTTTAAAGGTCTATAATGGAATTTATTATGTCCTTTACATACTTTTTATCCGGCTTTCGGATCGACAGGTCTCCTACCAATCAGACAATGTCACCGTCACTTGGCAAATTCAATTTTGCTTCAAGTTTCCACTACTGATTTTAGACAATTGACGCTGTCAGCTGGCAATTTCCTCGTACAGTACTGTCAAATTAGATTGTATCTCAGGTCGCAGATTGCTCGCCTGTGAGAGCAGATGTTCACTCAGGGTTAATTAAAAAAAAGCGGGAAACAACCAGGTCTTTTAACGTTTTTTTCATAATAATTACATTCAAAACGTAATCCGCTGCAAATCATAATCTTCTGTTTTCTTGAAAAAATGCACCATGGATAAAAATGATTGCGAGTGTTCACTGGAAAATTTCGGTCTGTTATTCACCAGTAACTAACAAGTGGTCTGTTTATTCTTTATCACAAGGTTCGGATTGCACAATCCGATTTGAAGCGCTTGGTTGAAGCTCACAGAATACTTTTGTTCGGAAAAAACTCTGAATTATCCGAATTGTATACTCATTGGGAAAAGATGAATGACGAATATCAGGGTGCGCAGCAATCGCTAATTCACAGTCATGATGAATTGGCTTATCAGGTTGGTGTTGGTCCTATATTCCAGACATATGACGGTTCCATCATGTGATCTGAATATATAATGTGAAGTTTCAGTAGACAGTGATTTGTTTAATGAGCATTATCACTTGAGCTTCATGTAGATGGACTTTATGAAGTCTGCACAATTATGACACGATTACCTAATGGTTTTAAATTGTAGGACACGTACCACAGAAACACCATCACGGTAGCACATTGTTTGTGACCGAGAGTACTTCGCTCGTTCTTTTCAGTTGGGTGCACGAAGTGATTACCAAAAAACAAATCACCGAGTGCGTCACATCACTCAGTTCTTAGTGTGACACCCTTACACACTTGAAAATCAACCTAAAACGAAACATAATAGTGAATCGGACGAGGGATGAGCTGTAAATGAATAACTGATAGTTCAGCTTCCCTTCACTCACTAACTAGCGAACTAACGAAAAGAGTTTAATACATTCTATCAACTTGTGGGATTTTTATGCACAAGCCCAGACAAGATAAATAGCGGCGGGTTTAGATAATGGGGTTCTAAAAGGAACTGGACACACAAGAGAAAATGAGAGTCAAATTATATTAGAAGGCGTCTGTTTGTAATCAGGCACTCTATTACTCGATATATTATGGACAACCTCTTGTTTAGATGAGTCCCTTTCTGCCACTCTAATGAAGTGACGCTTATCATTGAGCACAAAGCGTTCAACAATCAGTTCCAACCTGCTGAGCGTTACATACATACAGTTTTAGCTTTGAGAGGTGCCCATAGGTACCGTGGCTCAGGCTGGCCCTTATCCTCAGGCTACTGTATAAACTGATATATTATCAGTCACAAATGTAGAAGTAAGGAAAACTGGAAGAAACTCAGGAAAAAGACAACAGTTCTACGTAACCGAGCTTGACTGTCGCTGGCACGCTGATATATATGAGTGCCTTCAGCTAACGATGTGGATGTTTACACAGCCCTTAATTTGGCAGCCAACATCTACCAACGTTGTTCATCTGGGTGCTCAGTAATTTCATAGCCCGTGGTCAGATCGTGGCCTGGACACTACATCGATTATTGTAATCGTCGACAGCTGCAATGTACAGTGTGCTGCACATCAGTATTCACATCGATATATCTAAATTACCTGACACGAACTGGAAGATTTCCCAAATGAGCTCTGTCAGTCACGTTGCTGACACAAGCAACCCACTTGATAAGGGCTGACCGATGGAGATCACATATACATCTTTCACACGAATGCACTAGCTCTTTGATCGGTAAGAAAACGTGAGTGCACATACGCCTTGCACATCTGCCCCTCCACAAAAGTGTTTGTGAAGCCATAAATGGGGAAAATCGACGAACGTGACGTGCCTTTGTCATTCTGGCAGAGACCTCACCAACAATAGCGTAAAGTGATGGGATGATATCACCCACGTAAATGAGACGATCAACTGTTTCCAGCATCACGCCTGCAACTACAAGGATGGGACCCGTGCCACTCCGGTCGTGTAGCAGTACTTTGTAGCTATTTAACCGATTCAGGATGATCTCTGTGTGGTCTGCAGAAGAAACACGTGGGTCTATATCATTCACGTACTTGATACAGGTCAGCTTATTGCTTCTCGGATGTTTCATTTTGTCATAATCGGAACCTCCGATTATTGCTTGGAGGATAGCGTCTGTCACCCGACTGATTATTGATTAGTTGTATTCTTGTCAAACAACATTAAGCCAACCATGCCTGAGATAGCTGGCAATATGCTCAAGGCCGGCATACACTGACCTCAGTCCACTGGCTAATTTTACTAGATTCCTGTAGGATTGACACAGTTCCGGGAACATATTGAATAGCCGCGTCAAACACACTTCACTTTCAAAAATTCACCGAATGTTAACGTATAGGGAGCGTTTTTGCTAATGTTTTTCACAGTGGAAGTATGATCCGTGCACTCACTACCACACCGGAAGCATTATCGTTCATACCTTGTTATCTGCTGCGTAGCTTGTAAACCATCACATAAGTATAGTGAGTGTGATGAGTGTTAATTCAACGCCTCCGTGGTTGTTACGTAATTTTCTGGTACGATTCGTGACAATGAGACTGACTTGATAGGCACCAATCACCAAACACACTTTGATCTCCTTTATTGAACAGAAGCATGTGGCCCGATCAGGCAGATAGTTCTCACGACCATTTTTGAATAAACCTGTAGAGAGAACTTTCGGAGCTAAAGTTTAATAAATTTTCAATGATTTAATTGTTGAAGGTTTCTGACGGAGGACTGTCAGAAATTTCTTGTCTGAACATATTGTGGTGGATTGTCAGGTCGGAGGTGCGAGTTTNTATGACTCATAAACGGGAGGGCGCGCGTTGCATGTGACTGGCTATTTGAACAGTAAAGATTGTGCTTTATTGGACGCCTTCTCGCTACAATATTACTTCTCTCGTCCACCACTGAGTGAATCGGTTCAAACTAGTTGACTCACTATTGAATGGGTCCAAGCCATTCGTTTGTTACCCGTAATAATCTGTAAATCTATGAGTACTTTCATCCATACATTTTTTTTTCGAAGGTCAGTGCAGCCGCGAATCACGCGAAACAGTGCTCTGACATTTCTTGCAGTACCAGTAGAGCTCTGGAGTACTCCCATCAATTTATGATAATCCTACTATTCAGTCCAGGCGGGTTTATTCCACATTCAGCAACAGTGGGATTGGTCGACGTTTGTTCATATGCTCTGTCCTGTCGTAAGGATTCCATCTGTTTGGAGCGGACTTCATCGCAGCAGTTATTCGTACATCATGAGATTTCTTCCCATTGCTCACTAGGATCATGCCACTTTTGTGAAAAAATTGTTTTCACTCTACTCACGAGACGTGCTCGCATGGCCATAATCTTTTTCTCATAGATCTCAGCTCCAAGCACTCTGGCGTTGTCCTCAAAGGCCAATAAAAGTTTTCAGGTTAACCCGTTCTTCGAACGCTCGTAGCCAGGGAATCGTTCTCCGCTATCTTGATCACTTCACCAACTGTTGTGATCGATGTGTGCAAGTGTCATTTCCCTTAACTGCAACTGGTGACGCATACTTCAACGGCATAGCTAAAGTCTAGTTAGTTGCATGTAAAATTCGTTTTAGATCGGAGCAGATGTTAATGATAACGTTGCACACGAAGACATCTCGTTTTGGTTCGTCCTCTCTTCATAACCTCTGCGGTTACTTCATTATCAAAGTACCCACATCCGTGTACGAGTAGCGTTGCTTGGTTGATCGTCCTCATGAAGACCCCCAAACTGTTTCCGGTCAAACTCATTTATTTTCATGTTTATCTACAATTGTTTGTAATCAGTGCTAAGTTCGTCTAAGTCAAAAATGGAGCTTCCTGATTAACTTGTCATCAGTATAGCAGTCAGGACAGACGACATCTATCTATTTTACAGCCATTATCAGTTGGGGGAGCCACGAATGTATGAAGTGATCTCATTCGTAAGCACCTCGCAAGGGATCGGTAATCAGTATCGACTAGTGATACGTCATTTCTGATTTGAAAGGCTCTTTCACTCACTTGTAGCAGTTACGATGTTCAGGGCACTTGAGGTAGACACAACATGAATCACTGGGCTAACACTAAAATAAGACCTGCTATGAGAAGGACTAACAGACAAATGTACAGACCATCTTATGTTGTCGTTATTTCCGGTTCCTTGCAGCCATTGTCAACGCAAACTTGCTGGAATGTGTCTGTCCAACCAAGACGATATTTTGTCTGAGCTTGTTTAATTTACGCAACTTGTACTAAATATAATACTGTATTTCAACACACCGAATCGAAAGCAAACGACAAACACTTGCTGGTGTTCAATACTAGTCTTCATAGAGTAGAAAAATAAGTCAAGTGTTCTTATGGGTGGGAATAATCAAATTAGTCGGTTAAGCGACGTGTACATTACAATTCTCAGGTGCTTGAGTCGCGGGGCTCTCCTGATCGAAATTTGCTGGACTAATTGCATCGGAGCAATCGGCACACAAATGAGTGGCATTATTTTCGTGTTGCCATAGCTACAGTGCGTTGTGGTCGATCGAAGCCTGTGTTGGATGCGTGATGTATCACAAGTCTCCCTCAAGACAGCCTATCCAACCTGGCTCACTTGTCTACTTGGTCTTCAAATTGGAGAAATTCGGTTTCGGATTCATCAAACACTTTGCCCAGTGATCTGTTTGGGATATCTCCATCGCCATACCACTATCCGATGCCGTTCTGAAGTGGATCATGCTCAGATGATGCAGAGGTGTGGTGGTGTCTTGGAGATCCATGATCTCGATAATTGACTTTTCGAGTTAGCTGATGATGATTTTGTTTGCCGGACGAAGTTCGTTTCCCCAGATGTACGTTACATCACTGGAGTCATTGCAGCATACGGAAGACCTCGGCCACCACCGGCGGAAGTGCTTTGGTAGCGGCATGCACCGTATTCTTGTATTGGAATGAGAAGCTGCGTAGAAACGCCTCAAGCTCCAACAGAGTTTTCAAATACGCAGCTACTGTTGTAAATGGGAACATTTTTGGTAGAGATGCTGGGATGCAGTCCGGATATGTCGTCAACCGAGGATGTTGAGTATGGACAAAACTGTAATTCACCACCTCCGGTGAGCACCTCCGGGTTACGTTCGCGGCTGAATCGTTTTGTCAGTGCCTAATGTGCTCACCAGGGTGTTATCTGACCGTTTTCCTGAAAAGTCGTTTGACACTGCGAATTAGTAACTGTTCAGAAACTGACTGTAGAATTCGGCATGCACCTGCTACCGCGGTATGTAGCTTTTAGGCCAAGCAGCCTACATTTTTGGTCTCATCTTGATCTTATATATACACGTGTCGCAGTTCATTTAATTCATCCGGATGTCGTGGTTCATCATAGGCTATCTGCAAATCTATCCGGCTAGTGGCTGCGTCTTCACAATATTTACGTGGCCTTTGTGTTGATCGACTTGAACGCTCTCGCGTGATTGTGCAGGTGTGATCAAGTGGTACTTACGAAAGACCTCTTCGGGTTAGCAGAATACTCTTTATATGTAAAAAATTCTGAGGATATTTCTCGGTTTGGAAATGCCAGCTGTCTGAAAGGGCCGATATCAATGAGGAATACTACTGTTTCGCGTTCTTCTCTAGTTCTTCCTCCGGAACAGGAGCCGCTTGTGAGCTATGTTTACATTGTTTCGCTTCAACAACTCACGAATGACGTTATAGGAAGGTACCAAGCGGGTTCATCTCGCCAAGCCAATGCGGGATGTCGTAAGTGAAAATGGCCGTCGAGAGGCTTCATCACTGAACCATGGCAACATTAGATTTTGCAACGAACTTATTCTGATTGACCATAAGTTGTATTCGTCGAAATGTTAAGAGTACAGTCCGTGAGTGGCGCTCAGTAGAATGAAGATGATAGAAATCGTATACTCATCCTGTTCCAGCATGTTTGTCATTCTTACTTCAGAGGCGTCCGCTTTCGGGCTGATACACTTGGATGTTGAGACTTTTGCAAGCTGCGAAAGTTCAAAGATACATTATATAGTGAGGTGTATTACAATAGTACATTGCTCTGTCCGTTCCCGCACGCCGAATAAGTGATACAGAAACATTGACCAGGCATTCGTTAAATTTAGGATAAACCTGGAGTAATGCTCTAGACACCCTGTGATGGGGCTTAGGTGTCTTTGGTCCGTTGACAACTGCATGTTGGTCAGCTGCTTGGTGCCGGTCGGTAGCCGTTGGCATCTAGAGCAGTGTATCTTTGGAGAAAAATCTCTCGAACAGCTTCACAAGGTAATGACCACGTCTTTGCTTGGTTCCGCCAAAGCTGATCGATTCGCTGTGATGTGCCAGCACTCAAACAAGTTCGTTGATCACATCATCGATCACTTCCTGGGAAAGGCCAGGAGACAATTCACGGAGCGTGAACTCGTACCGAGATAGACTCAACGGAGTGTCGATAGTTGACAACGACTCTGGCTCAAGACGTACGTCACCCAGGTCAATTTTAACGAACTGCCTGCTGCCGTCCCTAACTTTCATGAAATCCTACACCTCTATCAAGATCACCGCACATTTCTACTGTCATTAACGAATAATTGTTGCAAGTCTGTGGTGCTCTTCCGCCAGCTTTTACTGCAAAAACATTCGGTTTTTCAGGCGAATGAAGTTATAACGATAGTGACATTGTTCAGCTTTAGTTTCTGTACCGCATTGAGTACTTCTTCTCGTTGACCGTATGGCGACACAACGGTTAGAGAAGATTGGGTCACTCTTGACCTGTAATTTTGATGGCTTCATCTTTATCCCCGTGGAGTTGGCGGAAAACTGTACACTCAGTTTAAAGAGATGTGTTTTATCAAGGTGTACATTGCTTATCGTATATGTGATTCTGATTGACACTGTGTCCGCATTACCTTGTCATCAAAGAAGGATGGGCATTTGAGAAAAACCGGGGAACCCAACAGAAAAAGGTCTGTTTGTTCTTATAAACTAAAGGGGATAGTTTCGTCAAGCATCAGTGACCAATGATCGGGTTGATTGGTTCCAGGACAGCGTTCGGGTATGGAGTATCGAGCGCATCCTCCGGCACAATGGACTTACTGCTTTTCTTGTCCGCACTGAAGAGATGCTGAACTCAGCGGTTGAACTTTAACCAATTGTTTGCTAATTAATGGTTCGTCCCCGTAATCTGTGTGGACTAAGCTTACATCATCGTTCTGAGAAATAGCGCTTGGGCGTTCGACGGACTTTTCCGAGGTCGCTCTTTCCTCAGTAACCGTAGTAGATAGCACTAAGTAAACAAAAGTTGACCGAAAGTGAATGTCGGCACAGGGCATATATTGATTCGCTTCCCTAAGATTAATCGCTGTTTTGAATCGTTGAGAACTCTGTGGTCGCGAACATCTGGGTTGAAACGGACGTTTCAGCTTTGGTGATCGCCTTTGAGAGAGCGCCATTGACTCTTCGAAGGTTTTAGCGGCTATCATGTCTCTCGCATACCTTTCGAGCCCCCGGAAAATGGGATTTTTCTTGCCCGGCGTTGTTCGTTAGAAAGTTACGTTTTTGATCCCTGCAATAAGACGGCTGCATAGTTGCTCCTTCAACCGAGGAACATAATCACAACAAAACGCTTGCTTGTGCGTTGCGCGATGAATTCTGGATATGGTCTCTTTTGTCCTATAATCAGCAGTCCGGACATGCTCATGAACAGCAACTTTCTCAGTTTGTTAGGCAGAATTTTGGCTAGCATTTCCGAAAAGGCCAGATGCCTAATGGAGCGCATATCACGTTCCCCAACATTGAGAAATAGCTCTGACTTGTCCGGTGTGTCGTTCTTACGTATATTGTGCCCCAACTCAGTCCGCTGCATCCACTCGTTTTTACCCGGATAGGTTGCCTTTGATTTTCAATTGTTTGACAGCAAGATTCACCATAACGCTAAGTCATTTATTTGTCTTCGAGCTTGTTGAACTGACGTCAGGTAATTAACTCTCTGGAGCCGATGGGTAACCACAGCACAATAGGATCACAGGACCGCGGGCTGCGGATACAGCTGGTTTACTCTAGAATACAAGTACCTTTATGAATACCACTAAGCGAAGCAATTGGTTTGTTGATGTGTAACGGTACTGCACTAATCACATTGCGTTCTTCGCTTTCTGATAGATTTCTTGCTTGATCATGCCTGGACCAGTAGCGTCAGAGTAAACAGGGCTGTCGTGATTAGTTTTGGTTGCACGGTTTGGATTGGTAGTTTTGAAACCATAGTGTGCTTTGATCTGAAAGTGGTTGGCTTTGTTGAGTGAATTACCCGAAAAAGTTAGCGATACTATGTGAACATTTTATTGAGTTTCTCCATCCGCATAGCGTAATCTTTTTTTACATGTATAGATATCCAACTTTAAAACTGTGATTCGGTCTATAAACAATCTTACGGGAAAGCTTATCCGTTCTTATGAGCCGGAAACTGGGGGAATGCTGTTGCTCACGAAGATTCACAACATGTCTGTAAGTTCATAGTTTTGCTAAACAGATGGCTTACATGTTTGTGGCGTTTTAGAACAAATATCAACAAATTCCAAAAAATCTGGTTAAATGCTTTTAATTGAATCTACGACCCTTCTTGATGTTTAGTCACACGTACATTCATCATGGTTGGATTATCTTTACTGCTGACCTTAACACTAGATGTTTTAGAGCACATTCAACAATATTAAGACTGACGGTGTATTACCACATTATGCACGGTGTTGTGTTTGAGAGCGTTTTCATCCACTGGCAAAAAAACGTGACTAGCAATAACAATTGCGGAAATGAAGTAGTCAAGTCTATACAAAGTCTAACACAGTTTTCTAACCAAATTAGTCTCATAACAGCACTGTGCGCGTTAAAGTTGTGTTTTGTTCTCTAGTTGGACTCTAGTATAAACTGTTTATGGTTTGTGAACCATTTAAGTTGCCCGTGCTTATTATCGGCCAACTTATCACCAGGAAAGGGATAACTCCGAGATCACCAGAACTTACGAATGTTTTGCAAACTCTTAACTACAACATCTTTCCGAACACAGGATGGCATATTAAGAGCGAGATACGCTCCGCCAGAGGCGTGGCATGGCCCACTAAACTATGACTTTGTAAAGCTTATGTGGAGGATGGTAGATTCGACTTTTTCATCAGAAGCTGTAAATGATGGTTTGACAATTTGGGATACGCTTATACTCAATCAGTCAGCTTTGTCAGTTCAGAGATGGTCCTCAACATATCATTGTGTTTCCTCCAAGTTTCTGAAACCAAGTGAAGAAAACAAAACGCCTTCGTTGGTTGTAACCTGTGCAACATTACAGACCACAGTTCTACGAAATCTAATGTAACGCGCACGTTCGACACTTGTGTAATACACCTAGCTACAGTACCATGTGACTATTCTGTCTTATATTAATGTTTCGCCTCTTAACAGGCCTACAACAACTGGTTCCCAGAAGTGTAAGCACATGCAATAGATATAATTCTGTCTGTAAGACTTTCACGGCAATTAAACATCCACGCAAAGCATAAAAATAGCCTCGACAATACTACCCGGCTACCCGAATTTGTTGTGGTACGTTCAAGCGGAAAGGCTTAACCATCCTTAAGTGGTCACAAAGTTGCCAGATTCCTCGAACACCGTATGCGCGACACACTTATCTGATAATGCAGTCGTCAAAATGTCCGGCTGATAGTTTGACTGGAAATTTATTTTCACATACATAAGTAACCCATAACTGTCACTTCACTCTGCTTCTTCCTCATTTATGTCGTGTCACGGAGTCTTGAACCGCCCGTTTTTCAGAAAAGAGGAGTTTCAGGGTTCCAACAAATGTTGCTAAGCCACTTTCGAGAAAGCTCTTACACTCTCTTGATGTGTTGTGTAAGATTGTGATGTGCTACCTCGCCAGAAGGCTACAGTCTCTTGAATACCCAAAAATGAGAGTAACATAAGGCATTTTAGTGTCTGGATATGAAAATCCGGGGTCTTTATCATTATTTATTGTGGCCAGCTTACTCGTTCTGAAGACGAAACTTGGCCTCCTAGTTTTGACAGTCTTGTGCCGTACTCTGTCCACTGAAGCACAATTCATCCGTCCTAACATTATGTTAGCTCAGTCGTATGAATCAGGTCCATTCATATTGAATTTTTCCAAAGGAGACAAACGAATTATCTTGGATTCGTGCAGGGTGCATGAATTTCAGTTCATAATTTGACATGCCATGTCTGCTGTTAAGTGAGCGCAATAGTTCCGCCCGTTTTCCTTCATAATCTTACTTCAACTATACAAAATGCAGCCTATAGCTATCTAGCAGCACGTTTATTTTTCGTGAAAAATTGGTATTGTGGTTCTGTTAGTAAACAAGATATCGCGGAAATATTGAACGTCTTAAAACTTTGTCACAGATTATTGAACTGTGAGCAGCACTGCAGAGAATACTTCGTCACTGGCTGACACTCATTGGTATCAATCCTCTGTTAAGAATTTCGGAGATTGTTAAAATTATGTATGACAAAACAACACCACTAAACGACCAAGAAACCATTTTCATCCATTTTTCAACTTCTGAATCATATGACTTTTATGTACCTTATTTTGATTATATAAGTTTTACTATCCCTACAAAGTTGCGAGAGGTCGAATTAACTGGTCGAATGTCGAGATAACCGGGACAACGTTAAGCTCTACAGTTAAGTTCTGGCGAGAATTAAACTCAAGTCTGGCGCTTCTTTTCGAAGGTACCTGACTGGAACCACTGTTCTAATGCGAAGCTGTTACCTAATGTGAGCGGTGTTCAGTTTAACTCGGTCAACCACCTGAACACTCATCAGTAATCTAAAACATTGCGGAGTAGGCTTAATGAAGTCGGAGATTTCGATATGAGTCAAACATTTAAATCAGGGGGTTATCGATTGAAATCAAGGGGTAGTAACTGTGTCTCCTATCTAGACCATCAGGTAATCTGTTCACTATTCACAACCGAAAATGTTTGAATCTTCAGACACGGTCGCACCTTAGTAACAGGTGTGAGATCAGTGGCGCTAAACTGATAAAAGTTTAAGTGATGTTCAAATCCCAGCTGTGCCGATGAACTTAAACACCGACGAAATTTTGAAAGTTACGATCACCTGTGAGTGATGATCAATTTAACCTGGACTACACTTTTCTTTGCAAACCTAATTCATTTTGCGAATTGATATATACGGGATACGCAAACCACTCATTGATCTAGCGTACACCATTCGTTCCACGAGCCAGAAAACCTCAGCCAGGTAAATACACCTAGTTTAGTGCTTTTGATTGTCGTTTGAAATCGAGTACTCATTCCAACGTGGTCTGTTTGAAATGGTCGCTCTTCGAGTTACTTGTTATTTGTATATGTATTTTTTTCACGGTCGCGATCTTTTCCGTCATCCTAACGTGTTGATTCGGCTTGTGCGCTGTTCTAATCCGGGGGCTTTGTGACTGGGACATTGGTCCTTCTAGGTTCCACCATGTCCGATAGGCCTAAAGAGAGCAGCCAGACAAAAAGCTGTTACCCTCATAGACCTGGATGTCGCACTACTGACTGCTTAGGGGTTCTTCACAGTACGAAAATCTACATATACAGCAGAACACTATATATAGTTGCGGCACTGCCGTCTTCCGTATGCAGAAGGAACAGAGTGAAATACTGTCATCAAACAACACTCCGATCGCTCAACAGTTGACTGTGGCCGACTGTAGAGTCAACAAACCCGCGGTTATTATTTTAAGCTTGATTTGATTTACAACAAACTACTGCGTGCAGCAGTATTTGAAATGGGTTGTCAGTGTCTTATTCAGAGCACCTTTGGGCTGGCTCATACTTAACCATAAAGTGCGTCAGACTTTTGAGTCATTGGCTCTAGGCAAGATCCCCCAGGAAAACCCTATATCTTGTTACCTCGCAAGTCAGTTTTTTAAGTCTGTATCTATGAGTCGGGTCTCCCAAAACGTCCCGAAGTTCAAACGTTTTGACCGCAGGCTCAATCTTAAATCCCGCATGTCAATCTGAGATAGACCAGTCGTTGTTCTCGAGGAAATAGAGTGTGCTTAAGCTGCTGGATCGATGCATTGCCTGACAGCCGGAATGCCACAACCCGCTGATTGCGATGGAACTGAGACGCTACAGCATCGATGTCGTAACCCTGATTAATGCAAGGCTTGCAGGTCAAAATAAACCCTTGAAAGCAAGGAGTGGGTACACATGTTACTATCGGTAAACTCGGTGTTTGTTTCACAATAGCCGGCCGTACCATTCCTTCGCCGCCAAGCAGACTGCACTCAGTAGCCCATGAATTATGTCGTGCAACTGCCAGCCGGTTGAGCTAAAACAGACACATTTCTTAGTGTTTACAGTCTAATGATAAATCACGCTGATGATGCAAAGGGCCAGATGAGCTGTCCGTCTTATCCGTTTGACACCCGTAAGTGACCGGCTGTCTGTTCTGAATGTCCTCAACGTTTAGGTTGTGGGCGACTTATCAGCCATCTAGGCGCATTCAGGCTCCACGGCATTGATGTAGTCAGTGAGGATAGTGTTCGTCTGCTCCACTTGCGTGCTACTCACGAGCTGGCTATCACAAACACTCGGTTCCAGCAAATGTGGGCGGCAACACGACGTGGGCTCGCCCACGAAGGGGTCATCAGCATTAGCATGACTACGTGATCGTGCGATAGCACGACATTCGCGACGCATTCGTCAAGCAAGTGATTCGCATGGCTGTATGTAGCACGGATCGTAGGCTGACCAGGACAGGTTCATTCATGTTTGATATCTTATTTGTTATGGTTCATCCGGACAGTGGCGAAAGTCGGCGGTGAGTAGGTTGGAAAACCCGAAAACGAGGAAGGTAGTTCATCCTTCAGTTAATGTTTGCCTCAGACACTCCCGTATTCACTATTCATGATGGTGTGTGACAACGTCTAAAGGAAGGGATCACGGTAACAGCCCTCAGAAAATTGTTACCTACCCAAAGAAACGTCACGATTGGTTTGATTGCAACTCAGTTATCTCGAACTGGACGCGAAAGACAACTGAGGCATATGCTGCTACCAAAGTGAACTCAGGAAGTCAAGACAAAAACGTCACACTCTGCATTAATCACTGTCAGCTCAACAAAGAGTTTCCTGCAATCAAGGACAGCCGATGGAAGGAAACAAGTATTGGTAAACGTCTTGTTGAGCTGATTCAATGTTGACATTTTGGTGATTAACGTTTCCTAGATTGTGACGAGCCGTAGCACAATCGACATGATGTTCGCTGCCAGATATGTTCTGGAAAAGCGCAACGAACCCAACCAGCCACTCTATGCTGTCTTTGTAGAATTTGCCAAGACGTGTGACTCCGTGGATCGTTGGACATTTTGGATGGTGCTCGGTTACTTTGGATGTCTGTGTTGGTTCGCCCATTTATTTGGACTGTTGATTGTATGCTTGTGGTTGAAGATGTAACCGTGTGGACCGACGTTTGACGGTTTTGACATTATCACTGACGTGGATCTGGGTTGTTTTGTAGCCCCAATTGAATATAGTTTAGATTTGAACGCAGTGCCATCAGTTGCTGTTTAAAACTCGAGGGATGGAGCTGAAATTTTACACTGTACGGTTGACTGGCTACGTAATTCGTCAGTGCACATGTTGCTGTTTGCAAATGATGACGTGGAATTCGCACTGGACAAAAGTAAACTTCAACAACTGTTTGCGGCTTTCGCTACGGTTTCATTTGAATTGGGCTTAGGCTTCTCTCGGCCTCTTCTAAACAGATTCTTCTACCTACTGCAGGAGTCTGCAACAGTGGAAACACTGTGAATAGCTGCAGGGGATTCTGCTACTCGAGTTGCAATCTGTCAGAACGCTCTGTCCATTGATCACAAGTTGTGAGTTTGTATGGCGAAAGCTAACGCTGCTTTCAGACGTCTTAAAAGACGTGTCCTGACGTATTCTGACGATAAAAATCAGAATGCTTGTGTACCGCGTTGTGATGCCGTCTGCTGTGTTGCATGGCGATAAAAGTTTGGTATTGTGTCAATCGAGTGTAAGCTAGCTGAGTCGCATCCATCTGTACTGTTTTAGACGCTTCTCGGGTACTCGGTTGCTGGACACAGTTTTCTGCAGTGAGATAACTTGATGAACCCACACGATCATGCTTAGCTGGCTTCGTTGGCTGGGACACGTCTGTAAGATGGGCGACGAACAAACACCGAAGTAGCTGTTGCACGGACAACTGTAAGTAAGTAATTGAAAATCTGGTGGCCAGAAGGTACGGTGCCTGACTGCTATCCAAGCCTTTCGCGTTGTAGTATTGTTCTTAGATCTTGGGAGGATTTAGCCTTGAACCGGACAGTCTGGAGGACTACGATCCTGACGATCGTCTGATGGTACGCAGACATGAATCGAGACAAACAGTTCACTGGTGAACTGCAGGTGCTATGAGCCGTGTTGACGTTACCATGTGGTAGTTCGATAAGTGCGGCCGCGAATGCGCTGACCCTCTCGGATTGTTAGGTAGTCACTGTACTCATAGCACACAGTGAGTGGCAAGATAACAACTACGTCAAGCGAATTTGGTTACGTCAGTTATGTACATATGTATATTTTTCATATATTTAAGAACGTGAACACACTGCGTGATTTGTACCAAGAGAACAACGCATTGATAATCTGCTGAGTGGCCAGCATGCCGAGGTGGTTATTATTTACACGAACTATGGTAACAACCAGAAGAAATTCAATGGAAAGCATGAGTGCCGTGGATCAGATGCTGGAAACTCCATTGGAAGACTGAAAAATTGCACTATACTGACAGTGTTCATAATATACAAACAAGGGGTTGGCAGGATGGCGCAGTACCACACTGTGCACCATGTGTACAAGAATATCCGCCTAGATATTTGGTGGACGACGAATTAATCTCAGTGGCCTAAGGGAGTTACTTCTATAATCGCTGGTTACCATTCTACGTGACTGCTACCATTTTATTGCTTCAAGCAGAGGGTTTACGGGGCGTTTCCACGACTTCTGCAACAGCTAGACATGACAATGTCGTGGAATGCAACAAAGCCACTGAGAATATTTTGTAGCGTGTGATGTCGTTGTGTCTGAATAAAATAATTCTATGTAAGCAAAACCATGGGTAGTATTTAAAAACATCCTGTGAGTAAACAATTTGTATAACAACGTTATCCTGTGAGACTGTTTGACCTGCTGGTATGGCAGCGTGTTTCTAGCGGTAATTAACGAAATCATACTTGGTAGATACAGTCAATTTTGGTTGAAATTCAGAATCTGAACAAAATTACTTCCACCACTGCCTTACTAATGTGGCGTTTCATCTCGTGCAGCGTTATACATTAGAACAGGTACCTTGGAACCGTAATTTTTAATTTTATTCAGTCCAGACATGAAAATTGCAGCATTTAAATGAAGCAAATATCACGGTGTTGCCATATTTTTATCAGTGATATCTACTTACTACGTCAGTAGTTGTTTCTATGCGCCTTAGTCGGTTCTTACATACTCTAACTGATTTCCCAACGTTTCTCACGAATTAACTGGTAAAGCGACGTAATAACATGAAGCACAACAACAAGGCTGCATAAGAAGGAAACTGAGAAATGTCTTGCACAGCTAAGCATCATGGCTATATAATGTCAGATCAGAGTCCGTAAGTAGTATGACAAAACTGGACAACAAAATGGCAGGAAAACTGTTAGGTTCCAGACATTCTTGCGATAGTGTGTAGATTTATTTCGTTCCTGGATGATTTTTTTCGTCGTTCATCGTTTGTAAAACATTATGGGGAAAGCGTATTTCGTTGGAGAAATATAACATCTTCACTTTGCTCATTTGTGCTTCTTGATGCGTGTCAGTTTTTTGGAATTTTATGTTTTCATTTGCCGATATGTTTGAACGGAAGACACAAATCAGTATGTGAATTTATTTTGTACACGAATTTGTGATGAACGTGAAAATAAAAGTGAGGAAACTTGAATGAAATGCCTGAAAATGCAAACCGCTCTGGATCGTAACAGCCCTTTACGATTGCCCATAGTGGCTAAACCATCGGAAAGGTGGAGCCTGGGGCTTTGATATGAAGTGCTCTTACATACTGTCCTAATGAGCGCTACAGTGTTTGTGGTGATATGCAGACGCTGTTCACTGACTCAAATTGGTTAGATCTGTTCTGGTTGAACCTTTCAAAGCTAGAATTCGGAAGAAATGGTTTGGACTCCGAATTTTATTAAGGTATACTCACTTGTAAGATGATCGGTAGATTGTCAATTCACGATGGTTTTCCCGTATCCTGTACTGATGTTTGGACACCAGTGTGAATTAATTTTGGCGCTTGGTTGGCCAGGTATTAATCAACACCCACGAATTTTCGAGCTGCTTGAAACAATCTAGTCGATTTTACAGCTACCGCCTCCGGTGATGTGTTTGATCGCCGATCTTCAAAAATAATTTCAATAACCTCTCGTTACACTGCTTTAGTACCGTAAGGGAAACTAAATCATGGCTTATTGGCTGACTGTCACACTATGATACTAGATTCGGACTGATAATGAATAACGTTCAGTTGGTCGTTTTGACACAATTTGCCGTATTGATTTTACAAGTGAGGCGCTGGATGTCTTGGGCTGGTGCTGAACAGCCCAACGTATCAGTTATTTCCTACCATTATCTGGTGTTTTGCATAACTATGTGATGGGTTTGGTATTCTGTTGAAGACGATTACATCATTGTCGCTGCACGAATGGGAATTTGCGGGAATCTCGTTGATATTGGCGACTACAGCACTGTCAGTTAGTTTTGAAGGACCAATAGACTATTTTGGCTTGATGTTGACGTTTTCCGTTTTGTATAGCTGTTTCTACCTAATAACAAACTAGGCGGTATTTGTTGTAAGATAGCTGGCATGCCTTTGGTTAATGATCAATTTAATTCATGTGCAATTCCAGTGCAGCTCCGAGGTTATTTTTTAAGATTATGGGTTTAACATTGTTGCCGATATTTGACCCTTCCATTCTCGGTCACGCGTATCAACCTCACAGGTTTGACAAAGTTCTTTGTAGTTCTTTTGTTCCGCAGTTTGTTGTGTACTGTCTGCAAGCTCGACTCACTCGGGTCCGTATCTGCCCTCTATTCACTGGCAGAGACAGAGTTTGACCTCCAGCTTTATATGATGTGGCTATCTAGGTTGCCAACGTTTTGCTGACGGCTTTCTTCCACCGTTCGCCTTCATATTTGTTAGTGTGAATACAGTCCTTCAATGTGAATTTGGGGTGTCCAACCAGTCCGTTGGCTACTAGATCTTGTGTCACAGGTTTCATGTGCGCCATATCATTATGTTAGCAAAACTGAGTAAATTTCACAATACGAAATTATGGTCGGGTGCGGATGTGTGTTAACTCGCAAATGAGCACTGCAACTATTCCATAGCCATGGCTGTAGTCGTTTCCTCAGCGTTGGAGGAACTATATTTTCCAAAAGTGACATATGTTCAACATCTTCTGCCATAACATTCTGTGATTTCGGATTTTATCGTTTTGAGCCAACTTTCAAAATTGAAATTTGGAGCATACTCTTCATCTTCACTTTTGCCACATCAGTTAAAGTGGAACGCTTTAATGTTAGTCAAAGTCCGCGTGCACGCAAACGCAGGTCTCCAGCCACATAGGGTTGCCGGCTGCGATAACGTTTATCGCAGGTTTTCAAAGGAGATGTGCAGAAGCTAATGAAAGCCATGAAGCAATTGTTTCAACTTTTATGGACGACGGAGAATATCCTTGTCCACTAGGGTCACCCGATGATTATTCTCACTTTTAAACAATGAGTCAGAGGTTTTTGTGAAAACCGCAGTGGTTCTAGCTCGATCCAATCATGTACTTCGTCGATTCAACTGAAGCTTGGGGAACAAAGATAAAGTAAGAATAGACCAGGTTTCCCCTTGAATATGGATGTACTGGTCCAAGTTTTACCCCGCCAAATTCTGGAGCAGCGCCATAAGTATCTTTGGCCAACAACTCACTTTTACCCCTACTACAAGTGTGCTTTATTAGGTTGATTTATCTGCACTTTTCGGGTCGTTTAAGCACAGGGCATACTACTACCTGCGTTTTATTTTCACAGTCCACCTCAAGTTAGGATTTACGGTGAACTGTCTGACAGTTTTTGCACCAGGGGTGGTTTACGTCATGGTTGACCACTTTCGCCAATTTTGTTTAGTATTTTCATAGACGAAATGATTGGGGGTTGTCTGCAACACTTACAAGATGCCGACGTGGACCTCCTACATAGTAGAAGAATTATTGGTCTTGATTATACCGAGGACAATACGGGGTTGTTCTACAAATATCAAACGGTACAGATAACGGCAGACTTTAACTCGCGCTCTGCTTAATATTCTGGAATGCGCTTCGCAGTCTAGAAGCGTGAAGTGCTTCTGCAAGACCGCCTTGATTATGTAGATTTATTGTTGGATAATGTCGTTATGGAATTTTATTACCAGTTCAATTACTTAATAAGTTGCATCAGCGGTGGAGTAAGTATAGGAAGTGAAGCGGAAGCTCAAGTTTCGAATGTTGAGACAGTATTCACTGATTTGAAATGTCCTTGGCAAAAGGTAGGCATTTCTTTGTAGCATAGGAGCGGCGTATATAAAACGACTATGAGGTATGTGGGACTGTACGACTATGAAACATGACCGCTAGGGATATACTAATTGAATCGTCTTCAGGTGTATGATCATCTTCATTAGGTCAAATGGTACCAACGGGTAGAAAAGAAGTTTAAGAGTCAGGTATTTGATAATGAAAGTTGGGTAGAATCCTTTGTTGTTTCCTTAAGTATGTACAGACATTGGTGTTTGGTCATCTGTTACAGCAGACATTGTTCGTCACTGCTGAGAGTGATTAGCGTAATGTGTTGATTAGACGAATGACAACCTGACAAGAAATAAAGTAACTTATCAGACGTTTGAGCACCATAGGTTAGGTTCGTCTCTTATGTCGCGCCACTTGAGAATCAGCTAGTCAAAGGCTGAAGACTTTCAGTGAGATGGCTGCTAATCGGGCTTAGTAGCGTGAAGGTTGCTGTTGTTTGGTGCAGCAGCTTGTAAAGTAGGTGTAATTAGTGATGCGGAGCATCGAAAATCATAAAAAAGCTGTCTTGTTGATGACGCTTTGATTTCACTTACAGCTGTTGAATTTTTGGATATCGCTTTACAGTGTGCATTTTGATCGCGCTCACTTGAGTGTATTTTTTTACAGATGCGCTGAGAAGTATGCCATTATTATTATTATTATTATTATTATTATTATTATCTAGCGGCTAGATCCCCTCTTCCATTTCCTTTCTTTTTTCTTTCCTTAGCCATCGCCTGCTTTTTTCTTCTTGGTCGTTTGACTGTGTCACCGGGAATTACATGAACTGCTATTTTTGTTCGTGGTGGCAGCTATGGTGAAGAGGAGGGGAACGGGAGTAAATGCATTTTAGAAGTCAAAGGTGATTTTAGCGAACAGTCTGTTTGACGTACTTATGTGACTAATTGCTCTTGATTTTTTTCTCGTTTGACAGCCATGATGGTATAAAATGTTATGTAATTGGCCCGATGATGAGTAACCGAAAACAGACTGTTCGCCAAAATCACCTTTGACTTCTATTGAACTCATGGGTCTATTCGAATCGTTAAAATGCATTTTGGTCTGAAGTTCGAAATTCCCTGTGTTTCTCTAGTGTTTTGGATATCAGTAATTTTCTTACTACATGTTCGCCTAATCACGCACTAGTCATTGTCAGTTTTTGGTGGCCACTTGGAGCATATCATAAGAGCTGACCTCAGGCCATCTTTGTAGGAGCTAGCTGCAGTGACTATGTATCTTTAGTGTTATGAAGTATTCGTAAATGGTTTCTTAGCGTCGATCCTAGTCTTTGACCAAAGTTGCATCGGACATTCAGTAGGCAGGATGAGTGGTTTAACAAGCTCAGCAAGCTTGTCAGAATTTTTAAATGTGGCGTATCTCCAGCTTTTTTCTACATTACATACATTATCGCACAACGAAGTTGGAAGGCCTCAGTTAATTGGTCATTTTTTCAACATAGTAGGCATTCTGTATAGTCATATGACAACCTCTAGTGCAACCATCACACTCTGTCTCAAAAGAGGCTTACCCTCGACAGATGAAACCTCAGAAGTGTTGTCATATTCGTGTTCATTCTACAAAAATGGTTTAACAATGACAATACCAACCATTCATAGTATTACTCAAATAGTTCAACAGAGTCTACGACAAGAAGTGGACCGGTAAATCTTGTCTGTAAGACTTTTACAGGGTTACAGTAATGCATGAAGCTGGGTAAAAGGCGAGAAGACTTGAATAAGGCTTCCGCAAGATACATATCCTATATCGGCTGTACATAGTTTATGTGTTGTCCAATGGTCGTAGGGCATTCTCCGTTTACTTTGCAGGTTTAAAGTTATAATCAGACTGGTGTCCTGTTCACGAGTGAGGAGAACCGTAATCTTCACGTTTAACATGATTTTTGTTATTATGTTCTGTAAAAATTTATGCGGAAAGTTCGAGTTGAGTGGGGTAATTATTGATACATATCCATTATTTCTTGTTCAACACTGTGATAGACCACTTTACTTTAGGACTTGATCACCGGTCAAACCACAGAACAACCGTTGTACCTCCTGATCCAAAATCAAACTGAAAACTTCTAGCTTATACACATACGTCAACCTCGAGTTTTAATTCTAGGTTAGGAGCGTTTTCACATCCTTCATTAACGTTATCCTCCACTAATTCCGGCGTTCAGCAAGTGGTTTTACCGTAACATCGTTCCAGAATTAATGGAACACTTGTTAATTAGACATGATGTATATACTTTTAAGTGTCGCCAGCTTTTGTGATCCGCACGTAAAAAATAGGCTAGTAAATTATCTGAGTATTCTGATGAGTACATTGAACACAGACACCGTTACATGCAAGCATAGATGCAGAGTGAACGGAAGAGCATCGATCGCATGTGTGAGGGTGAACATTTGGTCAGTATTGGAGTAGACGACACTCATATTTAGGAAGATCAATGGTTCCAAAGAATTGTTGGATACAGCAGTAAGAATAGTAGTCCACATACAGGACTAATGAAAATGTTATCGAGGTCAAATTGTGTAGTGGCTATGAAGTCAGAAAACGGCTCGCTAGATAGGAACCAGTAGCTCATGCCTACCTGACAGGAGTATGGGAAATTGAAAATGTTAGTATGCCAAGAAAATTTTAAAATACAGATTCCTGCACTGCGGTTGTCTTCGAAGGATTGCGATGATAAAGGGGTTACGTGGCATTTTTGCAGATTTCTACTTAGGCTTGTCACCTATGTTTATTTATTCAACTGCTTTATACTAGGTTCTAGTTACGCCCATAGCAGATTACTTTAATAGCCCACATAACGCTGAATTCATCCAGTTTTGAGACATGAAGTGACATTAGTGTTTTCATTTGTTGCATTCATCGTCGAGTTACCTTTCCTGTAGGACAGCCACTAATGACCTAAAGCTGTGCGGCTATTCCACCTCGAGGAGTTGCCCAGCTTCGACCATCTCCCAATTCGTGCTGCTGTTAAGACGATAGTGGATTCTCGTTTCTCTCGTTTTTGAAGGTAATCGAAGGAATCTTGAAACGTGCATAGATTATATATGCCAAACTAACAAAATGCGGCCGGCGCTTACTCCCAGGAGCCCGTCTTGACCTCCGAAACTTGTCTTATTTAGAGCAGCGGTAATAATGTCACAATGACAGCAAGAAGTGCAGTGCGAACCTCCAGTGATGCCTTGATGCAGTAGCGTACTTATCACCTGCGACCAATCATGCAACGCAGTGCGTTCGCGGGCGTGTCTGAAGCTGACCTAATGAGCCTCACTCGTAGCCTTGGACTTCCCAACCTGACTTGCGAGACAACAGGATACAGATTTTCCCAAGAGACTCCACCAGATTCAGCATACTAAATGTTTCACTCTCTTGGTTAGAGGTTAACGTATCCGGGGGAAGCAGTTATAATACCGCTGATGTCTGATTTCCATTAGTGTTGCGTGCAATATTTGTATCAAAAGCCTCATGAAGCCTACGGCCATGTAAGCTAAGTCGGCAGTCACGATCCACTGTTAGACGATCGAAATTTTCTCTGTTTGAGAGCATATTTCCTAATCTTTTCTTGCATATGAGAAAAATAAAACTGCCTCAATTATAAACAAACTTTTCCCGAGTCTTCAAAGAATGGCACCTTACAATCTATACGCTCCTAGAAAGAAAGCACTGCAATATATCTTGCTTGCGGGACCATCTTTTGTCTTCTTGCTCCCCGTTGATTGTAAGCTTGACACTCACAGTCACATCTAGGTAATCAGTGAGTTGGTGTGCATCGATTCGATGTGACCGAAGCGCGAACACACATGACGCGCTCGGACCCAGGTTCAAGTGATAGCGAAAAAATTAGGTAACCCAATTGGGGAAACACTAGACTTAGGCTGGATTCGAAACAATAACAGAAACAGCGTGTCCATACGAGACAAGTGCTCTACTGACTGAATTACAAAGCTACGCCGAAATGTTAGAAATTTATTTTGCATTCTCAATTACCTGCCCAATCCACTGTCTTGTGGAGTCCATCAAATGATCCAGCAGATTGACTGCCCAAGCAAGACTCCTGAAGCAGTTTAGGATGGAATTCACCTGCGGCACTGATGAGTATTGAAAGTATGTCACCAATAAATAGGGTGGCTAGATCATCTACCCTACATAATGAAATCTGTCACACTGCTTATCAGTGAAACAGTAAAGGATGATATCGATTGTCTTGACAAACGCCACAGAATTCGGCTTGCACAGCGTTCCTTGTACAAAAAGATCTTCGTTACTGATCGCATCTTCTTGAGGTATCGTTAGTTATTGGTGGGTGCACACAATCTCATGGATTATGGTTCTACCGCAAAGACAACTCAGTGTTTTGCATTCGTGTTAGATGTATGGCCTCAGAAAACTTTTGTATAACTCACGAACAGCAAGTGGGGCTTACCGAGCACTGTCTTCGCAATACTGGATATCATCAAGAATCTAGTGGCTAATGGTAAGCAAAATCAATAAGTTTCAATCAGCCGTGTCATAGATAAACATCTGGGCGCCGGAACGGGTATTAGATGACCAGGCTTTGGAAGCCAGACTACACTGACTTCAATCGTGCTGCACCGGGAAGATCGTCTGTAATTTTAGCAGTAGGAATGCTGTTAGTGGCAACACGCTTTTACTCTCCAGGTTATCGTAGGGCTTCCTGTTGGACGGATTCCAACTAAACCATCTGACCTAGCCTGAGTGATCTGCTGCAGTGCCGAAATCCGTTCAACTCAACGTTTTTTACTAAGGGAGAATCAGAGGGGCATCGCTAGATGACTGCCCTTTGATGGCAACTCCGTAGAGTAGCTGTACACTTCTATTGGAAAGGCAAGTAGGGTTAGATGTTCGGTTTTGGACAATAAAATCTTCGTCAAGTACCTCCAGTGGTTGTTAGCCCCTGCGAATTGCTCTCAGGAACCTTAGACCTTACAACCAGCCCAGTGTGCCGTTGAATACCTTGTCATAACATCTAAATCGGATGCGCCTGTGTGCTTTTCAACGGCTCTTGAAGTTGTCGAGCGTGTAGGAAGGTTGACCCAATCGTTTAACCTCAACAGCTACAAGTTACAACTTCACCTTGCCGTCTGTGGCTACCGAATCACCATCCACATGATTCAAAAAGTTGATACCTTCATAGTAAACCGTCCTGGGCTATATGTTCTCTCTGGAGTTTGTGGCTGGTCGGACCGTGCGACAAAATTTAAAGACGGTAACTATCAATTTTGCGCTCTATCCGGCAAACCTCTCAATGATTTGACTATATCGAAAGAGTCAATACTTGCATTTTTCAACAATCTTAGTATGAGCAAACATCCTACTTGGGGTATACGTGCGGTTAGAAGTCATACGAGCCGTTCGTCGGCAGAGTAAATAAATATTCCGCTGTTTTGCTGCTATACTTAACCTGTCTCATCGATAATAGGAGGAAATTGTTGCGTTTTTTAACATCTGTGACTTGCATATAATTATGATCCATCCTTGAGTCTCAAACAATTTACAATACACAATCTGTCAGTAAACCCTCTCCAGTCACTTGGAATGAGGAGCATTTGTCCATATGTCCTTAACTCAGACGCGACCACCTGTATGTGTCCTGGATGCACATTTTGTCTTAAAGACCGTTATTGTGGTTAAATGCCAGTCACAAAATTTAAATCCAAAGTCACAAATTGGACGCATTTTTCCTAAGTTCGGACAACAATCAAAGCATGCTGAGTGGATGTTGGCCATCCATATAATAACGGTCTGAATGTTTTCCTTAAGGTTTTCGCTTATAAGCCCGGACCTTTGTTTCAACGGCCTAACTTACGGACGAGAAGATTTCACAATTGTCCATTGACTCTGACTCCCCATCAGTATTATTATCATCATTTGTAGGGTTTTCGCTGTCCACCTCTCCATGTGTGTCAACATGAGGATACATTGCAATAATTGACAGTTACGTAATAAGTTCTGTTGTGCCGATTTCGACTACAGTGTTACTAGCCTGGAGGCTTTCACTGAAACCACAGTATAGACTAATTACTGCACTTACCTCAGATCCTTGTCTCCATCAATTGTCATTCGCCACCGGACATACTTTGTACAAATATCATGCAGCATCATTTGTTACAAAACGATCACTCATCTGTACTAGCCTCTGAAGGAGTGGTTGATGCCATAATCGGACACACAGTTGAGGTGTGTTGTTTAGTTAGAATGGTTTGGTGAAGGTATTCCTCAATGTCATGGGTAACTTTCAAATTATGGCATTGTCGAGTAGTCTGATTAACTGGTGATGCTCTCTTCCGTGCATCAAGTGGTCAAACGCTTTCTGGCTACAGCTAAGTGCATGGGAGTTCGGACATATGTAGCGTGAAACCTAGAGATTTTTGTGTAAATATCTTGTCAAATCACAACGTTTACATCAGAGGTTCAAGGTAGCATGCTGTTTAAATTTCGATTCTTTTCTGACTTTCTGGTATAACAAGCGATAGGCAATATATGCTTACTTTGCTTCAAATGACCGGTGAAAAGTTGGCTCATCCGTTCGTATGTCTGTAATTCTCGTTTAAATATGGTACGAAAATCCATAATTCGGAAACAAATGATACTTGCTCACCGAACACGATTTGGCTAGCTCATTTCAAGAAACCGAGACATATACCTCCGGCAGTCGTAGCGCGCACAATCAGTCTGTAAAGAACAGTGCAGTGAAGATATCACCTTCGCCCAGCTGGTTTTACTCACACCGCTACGCCGATGCGACTAAAGGACATGAAGGCACTGCTCTAGCTCTCTGCTATAGGCGCTGGTTACCGATTGCCCTCAAATGATAAAATGGTTGGGGAAAATGATGGTTACAAACTGGTCTGATGAGGTGGTAGAAGACGATTGTGACTCAGTGCAGACAGGACAGTAGGCACATGCATGTAAACAACAATGGGACGGAGCAGCCACTTGCGCCAATCTGATGCATAGCATATATGCTATTACAGTCATTGATAACTGTGTGTAGACCAGAACCACAGAGCTTGAAAACGATAAAATGTATGGCAGCACTTGGAAGTTTTGAAGTGAGAATTAGGGAGAACACGTTCTGAACAAAATGTGTTCCATCCAATATAGTCCCAACCGGTCTCAACCAGTGCCGTGGTCAGTAGTCCGTAAGTCGGTGGTATCGGCTCTGATGAATCCTTAACATGACACCCTAAGAATGCTTCCATAGTTGTGCTGTGTTGATCCTTACGTTTTTGTTTACTGTTACTCTTTATAATTTTCGATGAATATTGACAAGTCTTTTCTTAACTTTGTCTGCGTCACACGAGCTCGCGCGCTAGAGCCTGGCCAACAGGCCAACGGCAAATCGTTTTGTTGAGCTGAAAAGTTTACCTTCCTTTATCTTGAAATTTCACAGTCGAAAGTCTATCACTGAACATATTTTGTGACACCTTAGCTTTCTATTCGTTTTCGTGCCCAGTTCGCACCTCGCCTCAAATTTTATTCTGTTTCAAAACTTGAAGTGACAGACGATCTCTGCTTGAACTGATTGCATTGTATGTTATCTGCGGAAACAAAAATCATAAGATGGAACTACCTCATCAATTACGAAGTATCCTGTCAGGATATTGAAGGATAGATTAGTACTACCACGGTATAGCCTTGACTTTTGATTTGACTTTCAATCTACTATGTAGTATTCTGCAGACACAAATCAGTGACTTCATCCGCTCAGTGGTGCTTACCATAACATAGTGTAGTAAACGTATATTTCGATGTAGGAAAATGATCCAAAGGCCAGACGGACTGTCAGTATCGGGGTTTAATAAAAAATCAGTCGTACACATAAATGTCGTTAAAATCTACTAATTGCACCGCGTGACTTGTTTGCTGAATAAAACTCATCGTAAACAGGATTAAGCTGTCAGTTTACGCGGAATGAGATACGCATGATACCGATCCATAGGCTGGGAATACAGCTGGTCTGTTCCTGTCGCAGTTCATCGGCTTTTACATGCGAACTGACTGAAAGCATAAGACGAGTCAGTTTACAGGTTATCTAGCTGAAACCCTGGTATATCTATCCGTCTATTTGCTCTGCCTATAGCTGTCTTCCTATAGGTTGTCTCGTACCCACATTTCTCTGGACAAATTTTCAAGATTCACGATTATAAAATGAAAAGTCGATTTTGAAAAATCTGTTGGTTCAGGCACTCCGTGAGTTAAAATTGCACTACCAGCGTTAATTATCTTGATTAAAAAATACAAACCATGACAACCATTAGACGCAAACGAGCAGAAGGATGTGAATTTAATGCTATTCACCTACGCTTACAGCCCTCGCATTCTTTTACGCTTTCCAGTCAGCCCCTTCTGCAATAAAGCACCAGATTCCATTTTAGCTTGCTGTTATTGCTGGTCAGTAATTTGCAACTTTGCCAACACTTGAATTCCTACTGCGGCGTACCTTCTCATAATGCAGCTGAGTTGACCAGTTTGCCGTTCACCACAAGTTTATCGTGCACAACGGTTTGTGAATAAAACTCAGGTTACTGCCTAGTTGGAGATTTGGTTAACCGATGAACATTATCGACCACAGCTTTCGTGTTTATAAAAGCCATCTATCCTTAGCAAATTCGGTGGAATCGGAGGTTTTGACCTCTCCCTCTAAACGACCAGACTTACTGGTTATTACGCACAAGTGGAACTAAATGAACGTTTAGGTCTGATAATTCAACCGTGTTTAGTGAGACCACTGGCGCAGTAGTCAACACGGTTGTTTTATGAGAGCGTTGACGTAGTTTTAGTTCCGCCTGTGGTAAGCATGTGCACTACCAACTAACTGTAACAGGTATGAAATTCTATTCTAGTGCTCCTTGTCGTAGGTTGGCTGGAAAGTTTACCTGAATGCGGAAGCTGCAACCAAATGTGGATGATGTTCAAACTGAAAACTTTGGTTGTCCGACCGCTTTGGCCGGAGATACAACAAATCTCCCGTTAGGTCTAATTGACGATCCCATGAGTACGAACCTCAGCCAGGCCGAATTCACACAATTACTAAATTTGCTGATCAGTGTATTGACTGTTGCTAGGCAGATAGCGGGTTGGGTTGGTGAAAATTGAAGTTAACATTTTTCTCTTTATCCTACAGCTCCCCTCTCGCATCCGTCTGATTGAAGTAAGTATACGTTGTCTTTTGATAATGCGTAGAGCTCTACAAATACTATACACACCCTATATCACGTATGCCTCTTTTCTTGGATACATCGATCTTGCTTGATTCCACTTTCCTCATAGGAACGTACGCTAGCCATGCGCAGTATCATCTCACAACTGGCCTGCGACACGGGGAAGCTGCCCATATCCACCTGTTGTCGTCCGGAACTGGAACCAGCCCAGTCCACCGCCGTTACGGTTGCGTCAGCCAGTGAGTTCAGCAGACTCAAAAATGCACAAAGTGAAGTAGCACAATAGTACAGCAGATCTAACGCCAATGAAACACGGACCAAATCGAAACACGAGAAGTAACTTTGTCAATTATCATCGTATACGAACAGATGTGTTCCAAAGTACACAACTTGGGTCCAGTTCGATAGCTGTAAAGTTGATCGATTTGCTCACTCAGCTGTACCGAACTGCGACAAAACTACGGTTCCATACTTACGTATGTTTATTAAAAAATAAAGCGAAACATGTTATTCCGTTTCAACCACGTTCATTGCTTATTGCTCACGCAGATAACCCACAGTAGTCTTTCCATAGAACATTGAGTAGTGCGCAGAACCACTCATCTATTCAAAATCAAATTCAGGACAGGTCGTGCATGTTGCGGTAATACTACTGACAACAGTCAAGAGAAAATAATCAGGAACCACGACTTTTGGGCGTTAACGAAGAACTAAGGACAAAAGAATCGAAAGAACGGCTTCCAGGGGATGAACGGAAAACAGTACAGACGTACACCTGTTTGTGTGAGTAAATCGGGTGCAACAACAACAAACTCTCAGCTAACATGCACTATCAAGTCGATCAGAGTGAGTCAATAAAACTCGATAGGGACGTTGTACGTTGGTCTCAGACTGCCATCGAAAGAGGGGCAAACGTCGGGCCGACAGGTATCAGGTCACATTCTTCGATCAGTTAACGGCTATTCGGATTCAAGCGATCCAGCAGAAGAGAACATGAAACGAAGTGAATCAGGTCAGGGTAGGACACAGTAAAGTCACACGGATTTGAAGCTTGTTTCGGAAAGTGCTGGTGTAATCGGAACGCCGATACGGTAAGCAACGAAACCATATACAGTTTCGAAGACAAAATTTCATGCCAGGTTGCTTATATCGATGACCAAAACCTTCGTTCAGTTCAGTTCACAGGACATGGCGGTTAGTAGCCTGGTAGTCCAGTTTTTTGTGCTAATAAACAACTTCCAGCGTTTAGATTGTGAGGATCCAGCTTCAAGCTTCGCCTGCCTGATACCGGTAGCCTACAAGCACAGTACGTCAGGCTTGTATGTATGGAAAACAGAAAAAGCCAGAGAACAGTAAACAATTTGCGTGGGTGCTCGTTCATAAAATGAAGACAACCGTACTGAGATGGTCACGCATATGTATACACTCATCTTGAAACAACCAGTCATATGCTAATGGTCTGTCAGCTGTGTATGTTACTTATGTGTCACTGTAACACTTCTCTGGCACTCCAATCGCATAATACTGAGAGAAGCAGTAGTGTTCTGTCTGCACACTGAAAAGAGGGTTTGTAGACTGCTTGCGTGCATAACAGCTTACGATTGTTGTAGATGAGACTGGGTAAAGTAAGAACGAGAGAAGTGTTTAAGAACAGTTCAAACCATTTGAAACCCCTGATTACGTAATGAAAACACACGAAGTCGCTATTACTGAGATGGTCCGACGTGAACTGCTGAACACTAAGGGGTGGATTTCTAAAGGGCTTATCTACCACCGTATCATCTGGTATGCCCAACTTAGTAGCCCTCGGAATGGAGGTATGTGCTCGTCGTGTTGTTTTCTGTTTTTTATCCGGGAAAAAGTTTTAAGCAGTCTTGACGTCATTACCTCTCTATTCTGACCCTAGGTCCCTTTTGTTAGCCTGTTCATTACGGTCTTCGTTTTTTAAGACAGACAACTATGTATAAAATGTACTCAAGTATCAGCGATCGTGACTTCCCATCGGTGTTATCTCAGCTTACGATCTGTATCTGCCAATCATTCGTATCTAGAGGGTGTCGTGAACTATTAAGGAATGAAAAGCGAGAACAATGGAAATAAATTTTTCCTATAGATGACAACATTAACGTAAAATTAAAACTGCAGTACTATTAAGCGGGAGAGGAGAGGAAGGGTTCGGTAAGCTAGAGTGCAGACGTGAATATATAATGGAAGGTTTTAGTTGTTTGTGACCGAATGTGATAAATAATGTCAGTCTACCTTCGCACGAATGATAGCTGAGTTGTGAATCTACTTTTCGAGCTATGCTGGACAGTTCTTATGTAGGACGAAACAGTACGAAAAGTTAGAACAGTATTTCATATATATATATAACATGTAGATAAATGATATGTGTGAAATTTCACACACGTAGCTACATACAAACAACTGTCTACTTCTAGACGGAGTTACATACAACATAGTTGCGTACACATGGCATACATACAGATTTACCACACACACCAAGTCTAAATTGGATTAGGAAACACTCGTTCCTAGAACTGATCTGGCCTATACTTGAACACTTCGACTGTCGAAGCTTGGAGAATGTAAGGGAAGAGCTTGTTCCACACGCTTTGAGGGAGGAATGTAGCGCGGACCCACTCGGTTGTTCTCGGTTTATGGAGCATCATATGGTGTCCCCTCAGTTGGGGTATCTTCTTTGGCTGAAAGGAGTACTAGCTGGCACATCAGTAGGACGTAATAGGATCTTGAAAGTTTCTATCAAGTCCCTACGATGTCTTCTTCGTTCAATGGAGAATAGGTTGGGAGTTTCTAGCCTGTTAGCATAGTCTAAGGGCTTTATACCGCGTATCAATCCAGTAACTAACCTCTTCAAACTTTCAAGGCATTGTTTATCCTTCAGTAGGCTTGGACTCCAAGTCTGAGCACAGTACTCCAAATGAGACCTAGCAAACGTTTTGTGCAGCGGAATCAGTATTTCCGGCTCTCTGGGTGAGATAGTTCTCACGAGCTGAAAAGTCGAATTTCTTGTTTTTCGCCGCCAAAGCTTAATGCGCCGCGGGTTTAAAGTCAGTTTGGATTAGGCCCCCGAGGTTTCTAGCTTCAACGACCTGCGTTAGCGTGCTTTCAATACTTGAAGTGGGAGCTATCTGTAATCAAGTGTAGACATTTTTCCGAGTCAAGGGGTACATGCCATTTTATTAGCCAGTCAGATAGCTTTATTAAACCGGATTGGATAACATCCAGATTGGGATTTCTGACAATTTTCAAATCATCAGCAAACACATAATGCGGAGATGACAGGGATATAGTCAGGTCATTTACGTAAACTGGAAGAGTAGAGATCCCAGGACTGACCTCTGACACTCCGCTGAATAAAGGGTAAAATTTTAGGCTGGATCCACCGACGGTGAATTTGAGCACCTTGTTACCGTGCCAATCCGCTGTGCATTGAATGATAACCGGTAATGCTTTATTTTTGGTAACATCAATCGGTGATTGACCAAGTCAAATGCCTTGCTCAGATGCAGATAACATACTCCCACAGGTCCGCCTCTATCCAAACGTTGCGGTATTTCATCGAGAAAACATAACACTTTGCACAGTCAAGACGTTTTCTTTACTAAGTCATGCTGATTCCCATTCAACAATTGTTTTTCGATTAGGTGCTCGTCAATTGTTTCTAATGGCAGTTTCGCACACTTTTAGTAGAATGCAAGCGAGACTGATTGGTCAATAGTTACCAGTTGCCTCTTTGTTTTCACCTTTGTGCAGAGCTATGGCATTTACCCTACATCAATCCTGAACCACTCTACTCCCTTTGACATATTGGTTAAGAAGTTTGATCACTGTGGTTGATAATACACAGGCTAAGCGGACGGATGATAGCCGTGTGAATACCATCTGGCCCCAGGGCTTTATAAATATTCAACTGCCGCAGTATTCTCTGTATTGCATGTGGTTTATCTTCATGAATCACTTATTCGATCAACAGAGAAGGCACATCTAGAGTAGGATTCCGCTGACTATCCTTTTGATGGGCATCTGCGAAGTGCAACACTCAATGTCCGTCTTCTCATGAGCACTGGTAAGTGGGTTGTCATCAGAGAGCCTGAGGCTACCTATTTCCATGTGCATCGCCGCCTTAGCTTAGAAATATGCATAGTATCGCTTCGGATTGACTTTGACACCTCGAGCTAGTGGTAATTCGTAGGCGGCTCGGACATTATTCTGCAGTTCGGCAGCGAAGATACAGTAAAAATCTCTTATAGCCAGCTGTTTTTTCAAGTTAGCCAGGCTCCTTTTTGTCTCCTATGTGCCCTATCTACTTTGGCTATTCACCAATGGGGTTTGCTTTGTGGGCGGCCTCTGGTCATTGGAGCGTTTTTGTGAGAAGGTGCAAATTCCGTTTAATCACCTCCCAACCCTCGTCTAAAGTGCCTGAGGGATGACTCTAATCCAGAGATTGTGCATCTAGGATCAATTTGTCGATTCTGATCCTTTCGAAGTTGTGTTTTAACTTGGTAGATATCGACTGCCATCTGATTCAGGACTCAAAAGTGACAGCCACGTAATCACTTTTCCCAAGAGAAACACCTATACTAAGTTAAGTAAATTGTATTTGCTTACCAATAGGTCAAGCAGTGGGGGGAACTGCCCTATTCTGAAACGCGAGTTACATCTCACGTGCTGAACTAGCACTCTGTCCTGGAAGAATTCTAGCGGGGCTGCTCAAAAACTTTCTGCATAAGCTGATTCTTCCTTCCAGTCGATGTCAGCAGCGTTGAAATTTCCAAGAATTAGCAGGGAGTGTAGTTTAGCAAGAAGTGTCCCCAAAAGAGACAAACTTCGCGTCTTCAAGGTAGATTTATGACTTGTCAACCGAGACGTTTCAGTGCCAGAATGACTACCAGTTCTCAAGCAGGGAAACCAGGTATTCCTGGAATTAATCGCCGGTGTACAAAGTGTACTATGAATGTACTCCAAGCCGGCGAAAGTGGATGAAGGAGCGATCATTTGCGCTTTGAATCCTCCAAAACTCAGTTCGGAAGAAAGATAAGGTTACTTTCCAGCACCAACCGTTTAGTGCGTTGAATTGCTACTATTCAGTAGTCCGTGTTATTTGACCTCGCAAAATAGAACCGCCGTTGGGCCGCAGTAAAAACTGTTTTAACTGCTCCCAATCATTGGAAAAGACCGAATTACCGTCTACATATCGTCTGTAGCATGACAGTTGTGAAATGATACCAGCTACTCGTCTTTCCTGCATGATCACGGAGAAGTTAGCGATAAGCAGGCCTAATGGACCACCAATTGCTTCTTCGTCGGTTCGTCCGTATGGTGCGTTTTGGTAATTGAAACTGAAATTTCCCGCATACAGTGACAGTACAGTTTTCCAACAGTCCGTTGGAAATAGAGAGAGGGATATTTCACGCAAAATCTCGTTCACGCATAAAGTCAAAAGTTTCTCTCGAAGGGACACTGGCAAAGAGAGATTGAATATCTGTAAAGTACATACGTTCAATCCTTGTGATGCGTCGGTCCAACTCATCCGAAATTTCCGAGTCTTTGATACCGTCTGTCAAACTTTTGAATGGTTGGCCTTGCAAATTCGGCTAACCATCTTGCCAGTTTGTGCCGAGGTGAATTACAGATGGCTAACGCCAGTCGAAATCGCATACACTGCCTATGGGTCTTAGGAAGTCCAAACAGTTGACGTATCCAGCAGCCACCCGATTTTGGGTTTTTGTGTCTTCTCATCTACCAGCCACGTTTGAGAATTACTTCTAGCTAATGACAGATTTTCTTCTCTGTTAGACCAACGTTTCCTTCCTTGTCTAGTAGTCTAAACCTTTGTCCACCACTTAGAATCGGTAACATTTTATCCACGTGGCTTGGCTTACATATGAGTACTGTTCCTGAACTTTTGTCCGATTTGAGGACTACAACATGCTTCGATTTGAGTTCTTACAGGTCTAAAATGTGCTGAGTCATTAGTGAACATCTGTTGTTCAAACGAGTATGCAAAAACTGGTAAGCTACATTAGTGAGCTTATTTTTGAACCGATTAAAATCACCGTAGTTAGTAGACATGAATTTCGAGAACCAGCTGATCAGGTTCTCAGACCATGCTTCTACAAACACTCGCTTAAGTTTACGTATGGGTCAGGAAAGTGGGTTTTGAATCGACTGTCCAGCAGGTGTTACAAAACCGCTCACATCGAGGGAGTCACGGTGACTGTAACTTATGGCGCGCAGGCCTTGAGCTCAGTATGCACGGTTATTGGCGGCTGTCGTGGGTGTTCCCCACCTTGAGTGACATTCGACAGTGATACTCGAGCTCACTATTCCACTTCAATGATGCAAAAGATATTCTGGAATGAACAGAGGTTCCGGAAACAGTCTACTATCTACTAAATGGTAAACCAACTGAGGTTAGCATCCATACAGCCTCATACTACTGGGCTTTTTTACAAACACTATGAAGACCGTACTCAAGCTGTTAAGTGACACGTGGTCTGAATTCTACGTTAAGCGCAATCTCGAAGTACAATTTGTTGCCACAACACAAGTTTTGGAGCGCTTACAAGGCGTGCCAACGTTCAGTTTGCGCTACGGACCAAAAATCTGAGCCACTTATGTGGACGATGCATATAGGGCAACGGTATTCGACTACCGTTGCCTCCGACGTTTAGTTCGTACTAAATGGGCCGGCCATGTAGACAGTGTAACGGTCCATCGAAGAACATCTGGAAAATTCGAAAGTTCGCAATCAAAGTTTAGGGTAACGAAATTGCAGCCTATAGTTGTTGGGTCACGTATTAAAAATACCGTGAATGTTTTTGTGAAGCTGTTAACGGCTGGGAGAAACCGCAAGCTGGTTAAGAGACGACATGGTTGGGGGATGTGACCAACCAGCAAAAACAGGATTGGCAGGTGTCACCTGCCATCTTAGAAAGTTCATCAATATTCATAAGGCTGTGTGAAGGAGCTCTGGGACGGCAGTGCCCCAATCAGTAAAAAGCTTGCACCCATAGGGTTGTTGATTATTTTCCTTCATGTTTCCGTTAGGTTTGCTTAGTTTTTTTCTCTTCGAATATTTAGACATAGTTAGTAAGCTGCCGCTTCGTAAACCACTGTCAGCATAAGTGGTAGTTCAAGCCATAGTACCTAGTGGAACGAAAAGAAACTGAAAATACCAGCATGGATGCATTTCATCCTGCTTATAGATCTTTTATAGTATTTTTCGAAGCTATTTCTCTTCAGTAACAGTGGAGGATGGCTCGAACTACAGTACTGTCAGGGGATGGGTAATTGAAACAGAGATATCGTAACACATGGTGACCAGCTACCGAAGAGCAAAATAATGGGCCATACAGTTCACACTTTGGTGAGTTCATTCTCGTTATACGGACAGAATATTTATCAGCCGTCCAAACGGAAGAGGCTTGATTTACTGGCCTGTCTCAGCATATTCGATCAAGCAACTGAACCGGTAAGACAGCCGTGTAAATCGTGTACTTCGTAGTCAACTGTAGATTGGCGACCAATATAAATACCTATGTAACTTGGGAGTGAATCAAATGTTACATAAATGTCATCAATTATCCAGTGGCCAACCGCAGAACGAAAGTATAGTAGTAAAACGTTAGGTTCCAGCAAACCCGCTGGACTATTTGTCGAGCGAAGTGTGTGCATTCGCACTGAATATTTTCGAGGTGATTTCTCTTTCGTTTCCAGTGTGTGTAATGTGTAGCGTGAAGCACAGATGTTCGCAAAACAAGGCGACCGACAGTCTCAAGTGGCCTAATTACAGAAATACATATGGGGTCACGGAGAACCCCACCTCATAAATCATTTTACAGTTTGAAATCGCAAAGTACATACCGTACTAAAAAAAAACATAATTTCATCAGTTTACTAAAGCTTGTATGTCATCCGCAGAATAACCAAGTATAAACCTGTTTTTCGCAAAATTGATGTCAGTTAACTTACTACCTGGTAGATGTTCCACTTCGAGATACTCAGGAATTCCGAGTGCGCCATCCACTTTATCAATCATCACTGCCACACCCACAAATGTCAGTAAACATTTCGGGGCACGTGATCATAGAAAACTGTCACCACAAGAAGGTCCATCCTGGTGTGATATATATATATATATATATATATATATATATATTGCACCGTACTTTACTACAGGAACGAGGTATTTTGTTTTCTCGATGGGACGTAGCTGAAAAAAAAGCACACAGGGGTCATTCCGAATCCCTTCCCTGTAGTCGCTGTTTTGAAATGAGCCACCTGCACACCGATTCAAAGCATACTTAGCGTTGAAGTCACTTTCTTACAGCTAAGTTTCGCCTGGTCCGCAGTAACGTGTCGGTTGCAAAGCTTCGCCCTTAAGTATGTGAAGCACAGAGCAGATTCCATGTCGAAAAATTATGGTGGCCGCTCCAGTCGTCAGGTTCTGTCCGGGAGTCATAGCAAAATAACGTGAGAATGAAATAAACATGTATAAGCAACCACTTAAAAATTATATTAGATGATTTCGCAAAAAAAGGTTATCCGAGTTTTCGTTTTTGGGCTCACTAAATTGTAAAGTATAACGTTTCTGCGACTAAAACCATGCCTGTTTTCGAAACTAGTTAAACCAGAAAACTGAGTAATGGACAGTGATGTGATTTGAATTAGACCGGGAAAACGAGCCGTAAGCAAATCGCTGCAGAAAATGGTGCACGGCAGTGCAGCAAGCAAGTGACCGGAAATTAGTGTGACCTTGGATAGTCGAATAAAAGGGACGGCACTAACGTACAATGAAACGTCAATATTGCCAACGGTCGAAGTGAACAGCAAAACATTTAAAATATGTGGCAAACCAAGAGTGTCTCCACTGCCCGTGTATAATCCTGCCTAATTCAGAGATGGTTACGGCAGAAAACTAGAAGCAGTGGATGAAATTCTAGTATTGATTTTTGAATCAACTTACAATAACAGTGCTGAAGGTCAATCAACTGGACTTCTACTGTTATATCCCATATTCCGCGTGATCTATTGATATTTATTCAAGCGCACTCACAATTAAGTAGGCTTTCTCCTGACTGCGCTGATGATCTATTCCCGGTAGGTGATTTGGAGATGTGAAAATAACAATTGGCATGTAGTTAGAAGAAATGGGGACAAACTTCCAACCAGAAAAAAGTTGATTGGCATCTATAAAATAAGTGTATAGTTGGGGATTTTTGTTGACGCCTAATAGTTTGAGCTTCATACTGATGGAAGCCAAGGTGAATATTCGACAGATCGAAAAGAAATAGCGGTTTCATCCGGGATAGCCAGAAAAAGGGAGAAACACTTGCGAAGATCGGTGCGTATTGGGAGCAAAGAATTTCCATTGACTCTAAATTATCAGTTGTTTCACTTCCTCTTAGGTTTAGGCGAGAAGCGTCGGCCACAGACCAGCGAAAGGGTAAAATCTGTGCTGGAGACGAACGAAGAAGTGAAGCGAGACTTATGCAATCACTTGTCAGAGCAGACAGGCGCAATATAGCGTTGCCTAACACATATGAGATAAGGCTGAGGGGAGGAATACAAATTTCAAATGAGTTACTTTCGCACAATGCACCAAGTGATGGCAACCCAACGAAAATGGCGGACGGAGGTATATCCAGGGTTACGTCGTTGAAAAAACATACGAGGTTATTGCTATATGAAAGTGTATAATTTACAATGATGCTCAGATGATCCCACCGTGCTGCGACAAATGGATATGAAAACATTCCCTTCAGTATGCTTTGACACCTTAGGTATTCTTGTAGAACAAACGGTTTTATCATTATTGGACAATGAGAATATCCCCGATCGCGTCCCCGTCATCTGTCTCTTAGAAATTGGTGCCAAAAGTTTAACTGGTGAAGGAAAGTAGTACTGGAACGATCTTCAGCAATCGTGGTAGACAGGACCGAAACCATTGCTAGTGACACCGTTAGGTCTTTTAAGCTTTTGGATGAAAGGATAAAAACTTGTTGGTTATGAGAACAGAAAGAAGTAAAAGGGGACAAATAAGTTGATAAAGAGAAGTACTGCGCAAATAGTCTATGACTGGCAAAATAGTAAGAGATGAACATATTCAGGATGCCGACAGGGGAAGAGAAGAAAGTTGTCACCACGTTAAGCAGATTTTGGCCACTTCATAAGTCAATACCACCCATGTACATGAAGAGCGGCAGGGGAATAAAAATGACGCGAGTGATACAAAACTGGCGGCATGAGCAGAATGCGACTCGTAGCTCTCCAATTGCATGCAGAAACTCCGCAGGAACGCTTCCATCTATGCCAAAACACCGTGAGATATGTTGAACACCTCCAATTTCGACATTAAAAGTTTATGACTCATCAAGGCGAATGCCCCACTAACGCAACCCATTCTCCCTTGTTCAGTTGTCTAGTGATCTCATTCAAGAAGGCCAGTACGCAAAATTGCTTATTTATAAGGCCATACTACTGTGCCCATACTTGGTGACGTGTTGCGCTATGTTGTCACTGAATATCCTTTCTAACACATTCCAGATAGCAGAAGTAATACGATCCTGTTATCAGAGGTCTCCTCCGTATTACCCTCCGAGTATCGGTGCGGCAGCGACTATCTCTCGCTCTTTCACAAGCAATCAGATTCAACGCGTTAGGGGTAGAAAAGTGAGGCTCGTATAATAGACTTTATTCGTCTAATAATTGGTTTACAACAGCTTTGATGGAAGGCGTAAAGAGATTTTTAACTCGAAGATGAAATAAATAGCACAAAATACTATAACAACTATCCCAGGTAAGATATATGGATGGACAGTAAATGGTAGATCACAGAGAAATGATTGAGCATGTGTACGTTGAGCAGAGATACAGTATAGGGTAGCAAGCGTCAATATGCAGTAGGTTTATGCCTCTCCCACAGACTGTATGGATGCTCTTGTTGTTTGACTGACGCTTCAAGACCACGTGGGCGATCGTTATTGTAGGAACAAAAGCTGCGTCAGTGTCACGTATATCAGGTAAGCGACTACTGTTATGCTGCTCTGTGATAGGGACGCGATAAGATGGTACAGATCAATCGGAGGTTTTCCCAGGCATGGCTTCTCTTTTGGGGCCAGTTGACGAATGGGGAGACTTTTTTCTGTCATTAGAAAGGCGGACGTACGCGTACTGTTTGGTTGCATTGGAGTAATTCAGCTTTGACAAGTTGATCATAGGTAGACTTTGGCCATTTACTTCGGGACCGTGGGATCCCCTATATATATGGACTAGGACGTTATGTGTGGAAGCTCCTCTGATATCAGTGTTGCGTCAGTACACTTTTCTCACTGAATTGCGGTTTTCCCCTTTTGTGTGGTAAACCCTGTGCTTCGATTGCGAACGTTGGACATCGTATGTACTCTCACCTGTGGTTGACTCATCGGAATGTTTCAACTTTCGGACATTGCTGACTTCACGTTACTGAAGCAATTCGTGTAATTTCCATCCCTGGAAATTTTATGTCACTTGACGAGATACCACCAGTTTACCACTTCATTAAAAGGGGAGATTTTTCGTCTTGCTCCATTTCTGTCAATTTTCTTTCATACTTTTCTGTGCTGCTCAGGACGAAATCCGTTGTTTATTTTCTTCATTTTGTGAAATATATTTCACAAATCACCCTGATTGTCATATCAAATCTAAACTTGCTAACAGGAAACTGATATAGCCTGACATCTTTTCGTGACATCGCTTACAGCGGTTCACCTCTTTTCTTTGGTATGCACACTTCCGATATTTATGAACTGCAAATCCGTTATCCTCCATCCCGCTTCTTTCACTAACGGAGTTTTACAGTCGCCATGTTGTAATATCGTCATTAGTTTCATGTGCCACCAAGAAATTTGTGCATAAAGCACCTTTAACCAAGCGTTTCTACTGTGAATGTGGTGGAAAGGTTCTAGTATGATTAATATTATTGAACCCTATCTGAATATTTAGTTTGAGTAGACTTCAGTTCGCCTTAGTGTACGATACCAGAGACTGTCGGCAAATCGCGTGTGGTTCAAAACAGGCGCTTGTTCTAAAATAGTTATCATCTAGTTTTGTGTAACACAACGTGCTGTCAACGCCATTTTGATTTTCGTTTGTGTAAGTCGTGTGCATGTCTTAGTGGACCATTGGCTCACGGTTGTTTCTGCTCTCTTTTTACAGGACTATCTTTAGAACCCCTACTTGTGAGGAACGCTGTCCTCCGGTGTCTCTATGTTGCACAAAGTAGGTTTACGAGTGTGTCGGGTACGCGAAGCTAGAACGTCCGGCTTGCCCGTTACATCTGCATGTCTGCGATTACATGTGAATCTGTCATTTCGTTGGTGCTCAAATCAATGAGAACACACGTTTTTGTGTGAAACACCTTAGTGCATTTTAACGCTAGAAGATTGATCAAAACCTAACAACTTTCCATAGAATCTTAGGTGCGTCGTGATGTGTCTTTAGGGTTATCGTGCCATTTGTAAACTGATTTGAACATCTATAGCCGTGTTGGCGGAATGATGTGCGTCGCTTGGCACCTCACTAGTATGGCTTTATTTCTCAGTCGTGTCGTCTTATTCCAGCCAACATGTTTTATTCGACAATTTTATTCATGATGAAAGCAACCTGTTGTGCTATCAAGATTGGCGTTCAAAAATGAGATTGAGATGATTTTGTTCCCTCAAAAACTGATTCGTCCTGAATGAACACCTATCAAGTGTGCAAACGACATTTGGTTCTGGTCGACACAGAACATTCGCATCATACGGCTTTTGGTGAAGTGATTACAAGTAAACTTTTCCCGTAACAAATTTGATTAAAGAAGTCGAAAACACTTTTTTGCACAGTGTATCTCTCAAGCACATTCCGCTGCATCTCATCGGGCACATATTGCACTCTGTGGATTTATGTACAAAAGTTCAATAGGCATGTGAAGCTAAACAACAAAATCAGCAACACACGGACACACGCACACACACCTTCATACATATCAGTTACTAAGGCAATCGGGTACTTACGAACAAGTCCTATCGTACGCAGAGAGGCGGTTTCCATGTTTTCATTGCTACCGCCTTCGTGAACCGGAGAAGCCTTCGGGTCTTTGTTGCGTAACATATCCTAAATGCTTTCTCCAGGTTCATTTGAGGCCAACAAGTCAACCGGTGTCGAGCGGTCAATGACAAGGGTTCCTTGTGAATTGTCAAACGCTGACTTGAGTCCGGCAACGTGGTATCCATGAGCGTTTTACGGACCCAGACTGGAATGGTTGTTGACCCGATAACGTAACTGCCACTCTGTTCTACCTATACGAGTGGTCCGGCACTCATATGAGAATTCACAGATGATGTTTATCTTCATAATGCATATTGAACTTTGCTATATAAACCCACAGACTACAGCGTTTACCCGATGAGATTCAACAAAATGTGCGCAAGGGGTACATTGTGCGAAAAACTGTTTTTGACTTCTTTGTTTTAAGTGATTACAAACTAGGATAACATGCTGATACATGTGAGTACTGTTCAAACAGGACGAGATAAGAGACGTAGTGCATTTTATGCAGGTATCCTGTTTATTTGCAAAATGACTTCTAGGACTGTACAGCTTGTACATAGAATCGATGCATTTATTTCACCGAGGACAAGTCGAACCTGTGAGCTCTGTGCTGACTAGTCTGCTAAATGTGTGTCTGACTGTATTCACGTTGGTGTTAGATCACCTTCTCCTCTGTCCAGTTTGTCGGACAGCAGCCGTGCACAACCTGGTATGAATAAGTTTATGGTGTTGGAACCAGGTCGCACCCTGGAAACTCACCAGTTTACGCCTATCTTAACCACTTACGGATGTTTATAGACTATTAATATTATGTACAATAAATATTCCTTTTTTATCCTGCACACCACATCTGGTTAACTGTTATTCGTGAATAATGACTAAATGTATGGCGTACCAAAACATCTGCTGTATAATATTCCACTATATACGTACGCAAACGTTGTTTCAGTCAGATAGCAGCCCGCAGTATGTATCATCAGATTCCGTACTTGAAGCAATACTGATAGAATCAATTAAGTATACGAATTCGCCAATTACTGCTCAAGATGTGCTATTCTACTAAAAGGTGAACAATACCGTCACAGAAAAAAGAGGGCATTCGTACATCAACCATAAATTCGATAGAAGTCCCGAGTACGTTCTTCGCAGTTTTCCTTACACAAAAACATCTGTTCTGGCATGACGACAGCACACGTCACAAAGTAGTACGAAGATTTCACGGCATTCTAAGATTATAGCCATTTTGAACTTTCAGTGTTTATAAAAGTTCTCTGCAGACTCTCTGTTTCACTCAATCGGAAATAACTGGATACCACTAGTACAAATGTCATCTGTTGATGTGTGGTCGATCATACCTTTATAAGTCATGAACAGTGCTTGTTATAACGAACTTTCCACAAGCTTTCAAGTCGGTCACGTGCCCACTGCACGAGAATCCCTCCTACAACCCAAGCCAGTCAACGACATGCTGATAAATTGAACACCGGGCGATGTATTGAGCTACCGTTTAAATACACTGCCTATGGTAAAAAAAGTGGGAGACCAATAGTTTTTACACACAGTTCAAAATAAGTGTTGTCCAGCCTAATAATCCAGATTCGTCGGTCAACTGACGTCAAAAGAGTTGAGTTAGACAAGACTATACGTTAACTGTGATACCTTGATGACCTAACAGCTTCATGAAAGAGTATGTTGAGACGAGGAAACTGGAAAAAGGGACGAAGTGAAATTATCCAACCGTTAAATTCTTGTTTGCTGTGTGACCACAACTCAGTACTCAAGGCAACATGCGGAGTTTAAGACACTATATAGAAAACGTGAGTAGACCAGTATTCATAACGCCCCAAGTCACATGCAGGTTGACTGCCATCAGCTTCATGTGCGTTTTGTTCGGAAATGACCGGAGGCGCGCGGATATTATTAAAACACCTCTGTTGCCTCACATTGGCAGTGTATATTGCAGAACTTAGGCTCGGTCTGAACTGAAACCGGGAAGTAGGAACGCGATGCACGTTTTCTCACTGACATCCTCACTCACCTGAGAAGTTCAGCTGTCGCATATACGGTCGGGAATTCATAAAGGGTGACCCATTCTATATCGATCTTGCAACCCCGTTCTATCTCCACAACTAACCAACTGCGTCGACGAGCCAAACCCTGTGTCTCCCGACGTACCCGCGTGAACGTAAGCTATAACAACCTGTTCAACTGAGAAATCTAGAGATAACTTGAATGAGACACGCAGATGCGATATCGAGATACTTTAACCGGCGAAACGTACAGAAAAGCTGTTAGTCAACCTTTGGTCGCTCTGCAATATAGCAAATGTTTTCTAAATTGACACGCTGAATAAGCTGAAACAAAAATCCTGTTTTCAGTACTTCATCATCGGGTCAAGTGCAAACCATTCATGTAGGTACTCCGGGGGATAGTACGTCAGTGGGATGAGGGGTGGCAATCACTAATGTCAAGTTCGTCGAACACGTGATGACTAATTATGTGACTCCAGTAACTTGGGTTGTTAACGTTTTTGAAAAATCGGTAACGGGTCAACCAGGGTTATGGATACATGACCAAGGGAGGTTCAGTGTTTTGACCGGACGTTTTTGTGAGCATAACGGGGGTGGGTGTGAGCGAATCGCCATGACTTCTTTGATGGCTAATAAACGAATTTTAGTTCATTTCGATTGCGCTCCTTAGACCCAACAAATCGGCCGGGCTGATTGGATCGTTTGGTTCAACCAAGTGCGCAGCGACCGCCGAGGAGCAAGCCTTTATACCTCCTGGAATAAACCATGCCGGATGATGCGCTCGCATGTGATCAACGTATAGAGGCGATATGACTTTCAGCTGGGGAGGCAAAACGGTACCGCCAAATAGGATTTGAGTGCTACGTTGAGTCTCCTGGTTGTATTTTTAGTACTGCTATCGCCTTTGAATGGCAGCTTTATAGAGACAGGTCTCTGTCTACAAGTTGTGCCATACCTACCTTCATGCTAATTAACATGTGCCTACAAATAATCTACTATGGATAACCATTTTCGAGAAATGTGTTAAGCGTAAGCACCTCCCTTTTACAGTGTGTTATCTGAGCGGATTTTCACTATTCTATCTAGTAAACACTGGACTAGGTTCTTTTTCCGTTTTGAAGGTGCGAAGCTATTAAAATTAATGCGCTGTCTTAACCAGGTGGCTTTACGACATGCTTGACGTTGTATTATGGCACCGTCAAGATGTGACATGAACAGGTCTAAAATCGTTATACCTACTGATGATTCGGGTTCCAGCATGAAGCAAATGTTTTATGGGCACAAACAGAGTACATCAGTGTTTTATCAAGGCATTTTGATAAGTCTGCCATGCAGATAACATTGTCTGCATAACTCTCATAAAGACCTTTTGATCTTATGTGATCCGGTAGTGAACGACTTTCAAGCTTTTGCCACAGAAACATCTGCTAATAAAGGACTTAACGGTAACCCCATTGCTACGTCTTCCTTTGGGCGATAAAACTTACCGGAAAATATAAACTGGACGTTAGAAGCGCAGTGATATAAAAGTTGCTTTGGCTCATCTACTGGTATCTTCACGTTAATATCATTGATTTTTATATACCGACCAAGAAACTCTATCTTCTCACTTGGTGGAATATTCGTGAAGAGGGACTTGACGTCAAGTGAGAATAAACGCATTCCTTTTGGGTCCATTCGCTTTACCGTTTTGACAAATTCAAACTAATTTCTGAGACTACTAATCGGTAGTTTTTTCCTAACTGGCTCTAACAACTCCGCTAGTCATTTCGGCGTTGCAAGTTACACGTGCCTAAAATTGGCCATAGAGGCACTCCTTTTTCATACACTTCAGGCAACCCACGAAGCTTGTGAATTATTCTGCCTACTGGTCGAATTCTTTCAAACATAGTTCAGTGAATCAGTCTTTGTTGTTTCGTACATTTAAATGTTTTGTTAATGCCTTTTAAATGGCCATTATTTCGCCATTTCAGTTTCCATACAGATGAATTCAGTTTTCCTACAATTAACGCACGCATTTTAGCTAAATAATCGGTTTATCTAGAATGACGAGTCAGACACTTCTGTCAGGTTTGGATTTTATCATATACTCATTTAGCCTCGGGAGTCGTATTGACGTTAAATGCTGTCGAATAAGTAGTTTTCCGAGTCAGATACTGATGGCATATTTGCACTAGGATTGCTTCAGGCATCTCAACATTAAAAACCGACGATGAGTTGAGGTCGATCTATTAGTCACAAAGGTCTTCGAATTGAATTTTTAAATCCAGCTGCCTGAGCTTACTTTTAAAAAAGTAAAATTTTGGTCCTAATGATAAAACGAATTAATTTTGAAAGCAAATTTATCCAGTGTTAAAGTGAAAAAATTATGCACGTACCGCTCCGGATTTCTTGGACATTCGGCCTAACGTTTTGTCGATTTGAGTTAATTTCTAAATCTCGCTGACTTCTTTTCTCATCTTTTGACCACGATCTGCTGAGCCTAACTCCCAGGCTCGCTGCCCTCATGCAGTGCCAGATCTGTTAACATTCTTGTGTGACTAGCATGCTTGTAGTCCAAGTCGTGCGCTCTGATCGTCCGCGTGTTCTTCTCAGTTAAAACTAGTTGATACATTGAAGTCCCGTTAATACTAACGCGATTTCATTTGAGGATGGTCCAGTAGTGTTTCGAAAATTCTAGACGTTGGATACAATGTTGCGAAAGCTGGAAAGCCGCGTTTACTTTCGTCACTGGTGTACAGAAATTGATATACATATACATTTCTCTCATTACATTGAGGTCTTTGGCTTGTTTAAATATCCTGATTACGTCCATTTTAGTTTTGCTAAGGGACCCGTAACAAACAAGGTTGTTTCCAGTGCCCTGTCATTAGGCTAAACAAAACATTTATATGGGTACGCCGGGCGGAAGTACTGCAGTAGAGTGGGGGATCATAATCACCAACGTCAAGTTCGTCAAATTCGTGATGTCTGATTATGTAACGCTAGTAACTTGGATTATTAAGGTTCTTGGAAAATAAGTTATGTAAACACCGACGATTCGCTTGTTCCCGTCAAACAAGATACATAGACCGCACAACAAGGCGGTTATCTGAACAGATGCAAGCGCATCATCCGGCATGGTTTATTCCAGGAGGTATAAAGGCTTGCTCCTCGGCGGTCGCTGCGCACTTGGTTGAACCAAACGATCCAATCAGCCCGGCCGATTTGTTGGGTCTAAGGAGCGCAATCGAAATGAACTAAAATTCGTTTATTAGCCATCAAAGAAGTCATGGCGATTCGCTCACACCCACCCCCGTTATGCTCACAAAAACGTCCGGTCAAAACACTGAACCTCCCTTGGTCATGTATCCATAACCCTGGTTGACCCGTTACCGATTTTTCAAAAACGTTAACAACCCAAGTTACTGGAGTCACATAATTAGTCATCACGTGTTCGACGAACTTGACATTAGTGATTGCCACCCCTCATCCCACTGACGTACTATCCCCCGGAGTACCTACATGAATGGTTTGCACTTGGCCTGACGATGAAGCACTTGAAAGAAGAGTTTGCCACGCCTTTTTTTCCATCGCTGAAACAGATAGATTTTTGGCACTGAAATGATGGAATTAACATCGCCTAAACTTGAAGATATACTTTTCATTGAATCGTTCCCAATATTTTGTATTATAATTTAACATTTCCTCATGTACTGGTTAAAAGTGTGTTTCATTTCGACCTTACAAAAGTCAATTATGTGGAAATAAGTCCACACATTTTTCTCTTTCAAAATTCGTCATTAGTTGAACGATCCACATGATTCTCGGCGTTCTTATTTCCCTCATTTGGGAACACTTATCCGGAAGTTCTTTTCATTCAAATTTCAAACTCTCCGTCTGTCTTCATCCAAACAAGTTTCTAGGTAATTCTCCGATGCCAAATACATCATATGATGACGAATTCACTTAACGTTAACTTTTTAGTGCTACTAACAGTTTTCCGATATAATCATGATTAGTAGATCGGAATAACCTTGGGAACTGTAGGTTGATGAAAGAACAAGTATTTGGAACACGTCGACCTTAATTTTGTAATGCATGCATCCGTTCATTTGTAAGCTACATTTCTCCTCTCCATTACTAGGCTTATCTTGCCAAAGAATTTTGAAATTTATCGTCTTCTGCTATTTTTATTTACATGTATTACCTTGAATTGGTTGCACTAATCACGTTCACTTTATCACATCGTTAGTGCATATCATTGCCACGCTTTCATGAGGCAACCGTTCTGAACACTGCACAATTTGCCTCACATCAGGTAAGAACGAATTATCGCATATGAGCGCTCGAACATACGCATCAGTAATCCAAATAATCTGACTTGTAGTGGCTTTGAGTATCTTATATTCGGTTCTGTATTTTCAACCCACACTGTCGTTTGGACAAGTCAAGGCTATATTCAAAAGTCATTAGGTGACTTCTCAGCATTTTATGTACACCTACCCTGTTCAGTCTAGCCTAAATTATACTTCGAAAAAGTTCGTTACCTCATCCATGAGATGGGTTTCGAGAGCCCGTTTGATACTTCGAAAGAAGATTTGGTGAATAGAATTAGATAATCGAAAGAGAAGAAATTAAATTGACGGTTTTCCAACATTGATCCAGGGGCTAATAAATTTTCGGAGTTGCCTCGATATAGGAAACGGTTACCTGGACTCCAAAAAAAGATGGTACTATTTTCTTACAATTCTGTTCAAAGCATCTGTCTACTCATGATCTATTGACACCGTTTAGATCCACCATCTACATTATGGAGGTAGCAGACGCAGCCGATAAAATGTTGAAGGCGAACCCATCTTCCCTATTGGTGCCCATCACCTTATCAATCCCACCTCAGCAAACGAATGAGGCGTTTGCCGAACGATTGGCTGCATTCACAGTGCAAGTGGAATGAATAATAAACCACATTACCCGTGGGAGTTGGCCATCATCCAGTATGTGTTCACTCACTCGTCAGCCTTCTCATACACCAGACAAAAATACATAGTTCTGTTGGTATCATCAGAGCTTCGGTCACCGCACGAGGAAATGCAATCAGACGTGCTCACACAAATACACTTTTTCGGGAAACACATCAGCTAGTTAGTGAAGCCGACGACTGTCGCTGGCTCATTTTCAACATGTCATTCTTTCTCTGTATCAGATAACTCCACCGGAGCCAAAATGAACCATTCCAAGACGAACGGTAAAGTTTCCCTTGCCTTCACTACAAGCCGTTAACGGAAATTGAATCGCAGCGTACGGCACACGCTCATTTACACTTGATCTAGACTTGTGATGGCAATTTCGTTGGATATTCGTCAATGCAAATGTTCAAACCGGAACTGTCGTTGCTCATTCTGGGCTCGGTGTTGGTATGTGGCGAAAGAACTTTCTAGGTTGCACAGCGTTGCTAACTGTGCACAGCACACAGTCCAAAACTAAGTTTATTGCTCTGTATTCACTCATATCCGAGAGTGCACCCTTATTTTTTGCGTTGCCGCAAAGTTTCTCACAATTTAAAGTTTCTTACAGTTAAACGCAGAGTAGTTTACCACATCGTCACTACACGCCTTCCGACTACTGCCCGATTGCGCCGACCGCGCCTGTAAAGTTGAAAGCTGCTGAAGCGGAGTTCGATTAAACGTTGCAGCTAAACACTGTGCGACCGTCAAACAGTTGTTGCTCAGCCCCATTATATATGTTGCCCAAAACCTTAGACGATTGGCGTCCGTGCGGCGATGTTCGTGCGCTAAATAATGTCGCAAATTTTTATCGTTATCCCAGTCCCAGTATCCACGATTTTTCTCTTACGCTGGATACCAAATCTGTTTTTTTTCTAAAGTTGACTTGGCATGAGCATATCACTGTATCATATCTGGCAACTGATGATATTCCAAAACTGCGACATAACTAATTTTGGTCACTTCGAGTTCCTCCGTATCCCATTTTGTCTGGGCAACGCTGCCTAAATTTTCACCGATTTTTACACCCGTTTACTCATGGTTCTGATTTTGTTTGTATTGATCGTTAGTCGAGGTTATGGTGAACACAAACGGCATATTCGTTTATTTCTCGAACTTTCTGTCTAACTGGCAATTACCGTAAACCTCTGCAAACGTGTCTTCAATGTTGATTCACCAAGTCTTTTATGGTATGTCATCGATTTCACCGGTATCCGATCACTAGACACAAAAGTTAAAGCGTTGCGGGAATCCTTTCTTACCGATTTCATTGAAAATCTTCAGCGCGTCATTAGTGTGATCAACTACTACCGTCGTTTTCTACAACTATTCACATATTTTACAACCTTCAACCGATTTCCTGTGCACTGTCCCCAATTCTCAAGCGTTACATGCGTTCAGCGCTGGCAAGCATGCACTTGGTGGAACTACTGTCTTGCGCATTTAATACCAATCCCAGTATCCGATTGTTTCTCTCAACTGATGCCTCGGAAAACGCACATGGCGGAGTTCTTCAACAACCTGCCAAAAATGAATCACAACCCCTCTCGTTTTTCTCTTAAAAGCTCTCATCTGCGCAGGCCAATTGAAGTAAATTAAACAGGGAACCACTGGTACTTTACCCATCAATTTGGCATTTCCGACACTTGTTAGGTCAAGTTCCCACTGTTCTCACTGACAGTAAACCACTTGTCTACGCGTTCAACTCCTCGTCAGACAAACACTCCTTCCGTGAAATCCGTCATCTCAGTTCCACCACATAAATCACGACAGACATTTGCCACATTTCAGGCGATTCCAATGTCAACTCAGAAGCTCACTGCAGGTTACACATTGAGGCGGTTTCTGCTTCGCTTGGCATAAGCTTGGAGCTGCGTTAATGAAGAAGATAAAACGTTGGTTGGGCTTCAGACAGACATCACCAGTGAAACCGCGTCACTTTGCCTATAGCAGTCTGCGAGCAAGACAGGCGAGGTGACTTTATTTCCACGTTTCACTCCAGTGCTCTTTTCAATGTAAATTCCAAAATAGGCGTCGCCACTACCAATTTCAGTAGCTTGTCAATAAGTCTTCTGACTCACTGTTATGAACCGCGTGGGTTGACAATTGATGCAAAATCA
>QNGE01001311.1:165903-176012 GCA_008508345.1 Paragonimus westermani | reverse complement strand
GAGAATGAGCGATCGAACTATACCTCTCCCACAATTACCATTCAGTAGCAAGGCAGGTGTACGGATTTTGATATCGCAATAGCTGCGGAGTAAATACAGGAAGAGACATCAAAGTGCAGTGTGGCACGAAATGGTTCTCTCTACATACATGAACTGAACACTAGCATCCGTGGCAACAGGGACGTTCTGGGACCAGTGTTGTATGCAGATGAGTGGATGTGTTCGTTGTCATGTTTAGGCGCACAATCTACTCATTGGTTTTCTGAATAAATCACCCTTGCGCCATCCGCATTCTTGACCCACGAGATTCGCTGTTTGATTGCTCCAAAGGGGGATAGTGCAAATATGGAAAAAACGTAGCGAGTAGAGGGTGATGGATATGTCCTTTCTCAGGTCAAGTCCCAGTCGGCTGAATATTACTACTCGATTCTGAGAAATCGTACACAATTTTGTGTCTACGGTCTGTGGGAGCTGAGTGCATGAGGCTGTTCTCTCAGCTTTGGTTCTGACGATTGTGCAATACCAACGGAAAACCCAACAGAAGATTTGATAACTCCGTTTCCCCCTACGACCTCACGTGAGGAGGGCTGTAAGTTGACATTGATTTCATGTGAACTGCCTCGTGATTCTCTTGATGTTCGTTAGACGTTCGGTGGATTTTCTTATTGTGTGTGGATATCGATGTCACTGCGTAACTCTCCACACAGGCAGAAATGAACGCCAGATGTGAACTCGAGTCACAGAGCATGCTGGGAGGCCGGTCAAACAGTGTAACCAAAAAATCTGACGTCACATTCACAAGTAAAAGACCGAATAAAATATCGTCCATGCATAACACAACCTACTGATGTACAGTCCACAGTGTCTTGTGTCGTATCTAAAGATACGAAACTAAGCGCTCAGTCTGACTGGATCCGTTGACTGCTCAAAGATCAAGCGCGCTGGATAACGGTAGTCAGTCACCAGAGTAGTATTGTGGTAGCAACAAGGAATATGAACCTGGAGGTCCTGCCTCTCCATACTGCCCCACATTTCATTCCTAGGTAGATATGCAAACGGTCTCTTTTGTGCACTATCATGGATGCAGAGGGATTCATCAGTAAGCAACCTGTCCCTTGCCAGCATACTGCATTCTCTATCAAAGCATTCTATCGTATATTAAGTTTTGGTGATTCGGAATCCAGAAGGAACACCAGAAACAAAACTAAGTACGCACAGCACAAAATTCCTTACATACTACTAAAGGCATCTAGTCCAAGAGCACGACGAAAAAGTTTTAAGAAAAACAAATTGGTCATCAAGCCACAGGAAATGCATCAGAGCGCAGAGGTAAGGTTCGCACAATCGGATGCTAATGATCTCAGCGACCCTTAATATATGAAATCCCACAATTCCATGTTGAATTACTGGCACCTAGCAGATAGTCGATTGGACGAGACACTCTAATCGCGCGGCCGTTGAACGGAGTTAACAAGTCGGTTAGTATGCCTGCTTTTGAGGTTATCTGGCAATATGTGCGTTACTCATAGGCGAAAGTGATTGAGTGTTCGATTCCGGTAATTCAGTCTTATCCAGTATGAGGTCAACGCGCAGTAGGCCGCAAGGTTCCCTCACGGTCGCATGGCTGTAGTTCGAGTGGACATGAGCGAAACTCGTAGCTAATGCTTCTTTTCCAAAGAGGCTGACTGAATTGTCTACGGCAATGTGACATCAGCAAACGGTTGGGGGTAATATCCCAAATATACTAGTCGAAATCCCTCACTAATTGTCAGTACATCTCGCACTCACAATAACGGGTGAGACAGTAAATAAGAAACAGACGAACGCGACCATGCAAACCATACCAAGATTATGAACCAATACCGGGCGGCTGTCGGATGAAACGATACGTCTTGCTACAAGGTTGACACTCTCAAATTCGTAAACTATGTGAATTGTCATCAGGAAACCTGCGCACAATTCACTTTACATATCAAGCAGATTCGCAGTCCACGTCAACAAATGGCGCAACATCATGCATTGTTCACTGCGGTACCAATTCGGTCCTTCGGTTTTAGCTAGCGAGGCGACTAATGAGATGAAGACTAGGGTAAGTGGTGTCACATAAGAATCTCATGAGATCGATGGTTGCACGCCAGGTTCTTTTGCACTTGTATCATTGATGTGCGCGCAACTCAGAATTGTGCTGTGATCGCGTTAACAGTTGTTGTGACCAATAGTTAGTACGAAGTTACTCACAGATATGCGCATTATCACCATTTCTGTAAAACCATAACGAAGAAAAATAATTACAGTCTGTGACCTTGAAGTCACATTCACCAACCCTCACTAACTGCTATAAGAACTAACCAGAGCTCAAATGAACACTTGGCTACCGTGTCTCTAGTAAGTAGTCATGAAGCTAGTCATTCAATCGATGAAAGATGGTCGGAACGGTACTGTAGATGTACCGACGACGGCTAACGTGCTGGATGTGAAAAAAGAAATTGAAAATATGTGGAATATTCCAACTGATACTCAGCATCTCATTGTCGGTGGCGATATCGCCATCCCGAATCGTGATCCGATCTGTCGGTACGGTTTGAGAGAAGGGTCTTGTCTAATGTTGAGCTATCAGGCACCAGGCTTTGAAACAAGCTGACAGGGCTGGTTTCACAGGCCCATTTTCAACTTTTAATCGAATCATTTTACGCGCCGTTTGTTGGTCATGCATTCCGTAATAAAACCTTATCGACAACCGTGAGTTTTTGATTTACTTGGGGCATTTAATGAAAGTATCAACAGCCTTCAGTTTTCACTTGTTACTGCGATGAAATATCATATCAGCTGGGTTGATTACATGCAACAAATTATATTTCGTTCATATAGTACCCGTACCTCCTTTTAACTTCCTAACTTCACACGGCGTAAACTATGGCATCCAGATGAGACAAATGGGATGTTATTATCGAACTTATTAATTTTTTCTCCCTTGTCAATATCAATTGTTTGACAGTGTAGTTGTTATTCGCCAACCGGTGAGACTTGACACTTACTGAACTTGCTAGGAGACCTGTCGTTGGGGGAGTCAGAGGAGTGGGTAAAGTGGCGAATTCCGGCAGAATAGTGGAATTCCTTCAATTCCCAGTTTATTACGAACACATACTTCCCGTGCACATTCCACTGGCACATCTCTCCACAGTAAACAAAGGTGAATGCCCAAACATTTGTTTTAGGAAACGGAAATGGATGGAGTGGAACGGTTACCCTGAAGACAGAACTTTCTTGCAGTTGGGACCTGCCTAAATCGAACCATACTGCCGACATTTCTAGTCAAAGCCGGGCCGGTTGAAAGTTTCAGTGGACAACACTATCGACACACATGCAAGGGACCACAATCAGCACAAGTTTTCATGGTTACGCTCTCACGTTAACCGTGCAGGTAAGCAAATCTGTACGACCGTCAGCATGTTTTCTAGCTGCCCACGGGACTGTTATCACATTTTTAATCGTTGATTACCACTAGGTTGTACACCATATTTGGACCGTCCAATACGGTTAACCTGCTGACTAAAAGGTACAAGCCGAAATCCTTCTCTTGAAAATTGGTCGGAGATTTGTCCGGTGCAAATTAACTACCGCTCACAACTGGCCACAAATCTCACATTGTTATCGGCCTATCAGCAGTCCGTTTTGAAAAGAAGTGATAGGCTCAAGCTTTCCTCCCGTTGGAATCTGTCAGTATTTATGTATATTCTCACCACAGCCGGAGTCGAATCCCGGCCCATTTCCACTTGGGTCAACTGTGATGATCTCTGTCTCAATGACTTCAAATTAGGCCAGACCGTTTTATCACACCCAAGCGTTTTCCACAGTTACTTGTTGTTAGTGCTCTGGTGATCTGATCGTTCCGATGAAGATAGAACAGATGCCCAGTCAACTACAGTCAATGACGTCACGACTAGGACTTCCGATCAGTTTGGAATCGAAGAAATCACTACACTTGCCAAACGGTCTTCTGAGAACTGGTAGGTAGTCGGATAGTTGGTTGATGCACACTTAACATCAACCCTGATTGTTCGGAGCTTTTGCATTCAAGTAGACTTTTCAGCAAAACTCTGGCCGGAACCCGCACCTTTTTCACTGCTCTACAAAGCTTAGTAAATATGAAACTTTATGCGTCGGTCAGTCTCTTCCGTAACGAGAAACTTGGTTCGCCTGTGCAGTATTCCCATAGGTTAGTTCCGTAAACTTTTCCTATATAAGGAGACGGAGTGTACATAGACAAGTTTTCAGATAGCTGTCGTAAAGTTAGTTATGCCATCATTATTCGACTACAGGTCGAAAGTAAGTTATTCATTTGTTTGGAGTGTGGTGTAACCGGTAAGCTAGACGTGAACAACAGATGCACAGCCACATGATCAGGACTGTAATAAAACACAATATTAACACAATTTGTATAAAGGAGGTGCATGTGCAGTAAAGTATAACACTAATCTGCAAGTTACACTTGCCCGGTGTCTGTTATATATGAGTCCTAAAGAGAGGGTCACGGTGTCGATATGTTCAATACAGACAGTCTGATTGCTCTGCAATATAATGGTGTCAACCCGGATTTTGTAAATTGTCCTTAGTTCCGACCAGGGTTCTTGTAATTGCAAACACAACCAAATAGCCGTAACATCCCGCTGCATTTTACGGTCTTCGCGTTCCCGCTAGATTGTTGGCAAACTCGTTCCGATAGCCCAAATGTTCGTATCCTGGCCAGCACTACTCCTCAGGTTCACCCCCAAACATATACTACTGTAGCGATTCCATGTAGTACATTTCAGTCCCGTAACTGAATCCTGTTTTCTCGACACTGTTCACGGATCTCCTATTTCTGCAGCGTTCTGCTAAAGTCGATGACATGCCTTGATAATAGCGATGTTTTGTTCGTACGAAAATACCCGTAGAAAAGTTGAAGACAATAAATTGGTGGTCGAGCCATGTTCCTCGTGTCCCAGCATCCGTACAATTACATCATAATGAACGTGGAGACAGTTACCAAAATGTGTAAAAAACAAGTCGGCCGATGGAAATTGAGGACAGCTTGCATGCTAACAGTTACGCAGTCATTTCCCCAAACTAGGAATTTGACCGACCGTAGTTCGTATGTGTCCACAATAAATGCCTCTGAGCGCAAAGATCAGGGTTGCACAATCGGATGCTAATGATCTCAACAACGTTCGACATTCTGTCCCAGCATTTCGGATGGATTTCTTGGCAATTAGTAGACAGTCTGATAAACAGCTTTCTTAGTGACAGAATGCTTGTAGTCACTATGTTCACACTGCTGTTCAAACACTAAGAATGATTTTCATGCATTCTGTCAGACAACCGCTTTTCAACGCGACCGATTTGGGGGGCTCAGGATGTGGTTACGCATTTTACTTTTGAGAAAATACCGAGACATGCTAACAGCTACAAAGATTAGCCGTACAGTCAGTTAACCTTTGTTTCACAATTGTAGTAATCTCTCACTAACCCACGGAAAATTTGGCAGAGGGGTGGATTCATGATTATCGTCAGTAGTACACCGGTGGTTGATGACCAACTGTCACACGGCCACGGAATACAGCTCCACTCTAGAGATGATATGGATGAACGAATAACTTTGTTGAGTGATATTGCAACATTTATTAAATTTGTTGCAAAATGTATTAGCAGTCGGTGTATGAGGTGAATGAGGTCTCTTCTAGGCCTGACTTCATAGGATCTTCCTAAGTATAACTCTATCCGCCATTTTATAGTTAGGTTCCACGACTGCTACTGTTTAATGTGGAACTATCTCTATATAAGTGTTCAAATTTTTCGAAATCGTATTGTCGGAATTGAGCGTATAATCACCGTACGTTTCATCTCTACGTTGGTTATACAATCGATAATCAGTCACACATGATCGTTCATTTGATTTCAATGTCGTGGTCAGTTTGACGACCACTGATTTCGATACAATCAAATACTATTTTTCCGTGGAATCCGATGTGGTCATGTGAAAAACTTGATATTGTTCACACGCTCTTAGATTATGGAGACTGCAGTTTCCAGGATACGACTGTATATTGTAGAAGCTTCAAGCCCTTAATAAACTTGTCGTCTGTATGAGCCACGCAGTCAGGTAGAGCGAGTATCACGTAAAGACACGTGCTAGTATGTGAACTCGTCTTTCCATCAAGGCTTGCGCTCACATGTGTACACTTGATCAGTCGGTCACATGCACACTGATTGGTGTTTCAACTTTGGGTAAATGGTAATAAACGCTTATGTAACCCCGATCAAATTCTTTGATCAGTCGCAGTGTGTTGGATTTACGGTAATCCTAATGCTTATTCACATTGAATCTAGCAAAGATGGTCGTAAAGGCACGCTAGACCTTTCAGAACCTGTTACAGTGCTCGATCTAAAGAAGAAAATCCAAAGGATGTGGAATATTCTGGCGGAGCACCAACTGTTAGTCATGGGTGGTGACATGGCTCTCCCTGATGATATGAAGCTCAATTATGAGGAAGAATTTTACATCACGGTGTGTCATTAGACATTCCGATATCAGTAACTGGGACCTTTCAAAAATTATGCATATTTTGTGGGGACGAAATGGCTTACTGTGATCTTTTTACCAACGAAGTTGTTACCAAATTCTGAGACCATTTTCAATGCAATCTGCTTTTTCCAGAATATAGCTAGAATAACGGTTTCTCTATCTTGGATACCTTCATGGCTCGTTACGAAAACATCCACCACAAGCACCGGCGTACGATCAAACAGTCACATACAACCCACTTCCCTTTGTCAAATGAAAGGTTTCTAAACTGACTGGATACTTTTTAGTCAGGCGGCAGATGAGTGAAATTCTAGCTGGGGGAAACTGAATTAGTGAGTTACCTAACGTTAAGTTAAATTGTCAGTTTGACGTTTTATGCAGTAAACATTATATTCGCATTACCGAGTTCTGTATGACAGCTGGTCCAAACGTCTGTCGTTGTTGGAGTGAGTTTCTAAAGTTCTGAATACAAGAAACTGCTGTTGATGCTCACATCTTCCACTGATCTATTGAATAAGTTTCTTACGCAATCTGTCAACGTCCCACACAATGTGCAACACCGACGACCTCTGTTCCCTATTTAAGAACGTCCCCTCAACATGAATACAAGCATTTATTTGTTGGCGGGACGTTTTAAAGTTACTCCAAAGACCAGTACTTAAAAATCGTCCCAGTCCCTGCTTCGTATATGCATTTTACCTACCGCCTACCGATTTGGAATGCGACCGTATGGTGGAGCCACTTTATATCGATTGCGGACTATCATCTCATTGGCCCGAATTGTCAGACGTCAAGGTCATCCGGATTTGATTGGCCATCCTGTTGATCTTGCAACCACCACCTATACAGTTCACTCCTGAAGTTGTCCGATCCTTTTGAAGAAATCAGGAACTGGGGGCAAACTGACCGCACACCATAGACATGAGGGGTTATCAACTAGTGACCCGGATTTCGGACACAATAAGTTGAATGGTCCTGCTATGGCTCGGTTAATCTCATAGGCTAGACATTAATCAAATCGCAAAAGATTACTGGACGGCATTGTCTCAGAGTCATTAGACCTGCTTATGTATCTGGTAGTTTGGTTTAGAACACAACACAGTCCCACAAGAATTGTGATAAAGAAGCACTTTTGTACTCGTTTTCAGCAGTGATATGTGCAGATCACTTCGTTCTCGTTTCTCTACCGGGTAGTAACACCGCCATAAAATACTAGGGCCGCATTCACTTATTATTTTTATACTGATGATTATGGCGTCCGCGCACAAGTGGTAGTCCGAACCCAAATAAGCTACCACAAGCTGTTGACACTGGGACTGCAGTCGCCGTGCGATCCTAACTAGCAGAACAATACGCGTACTACCAGATTCAGGCCCCATGAGTGTTGAGGTGAAGACAAGATTTTGAATTAAAACAAGCTGATAACCCCAAACTATCTCAATTCCGTGGGCGACATTGTCAGCCTATAACACACATCCACTCATCTCACATTATGCCGGAAAAGGATGAGTACGTGGCACAAACATCCGGTACTGACAGACGATCAAAATTTCCCGCTAAACTTGTTGCAGTCACACAAATAGCTCATCCGGAGTTGGTAAACTCCACTGTCAAGTACAGTAAATAAAAAAACTGACGAATCCGATGCTTAGTTTCGGAACGTGATAATGTATTGGACAAACGACTGGACTGTCACATTCGCTCTTATTTTTTCCGTAGTTGGCCCATCAACGGTTTGACGTTTGACGTTTAGTATGCACTTATTTCGATCCAGAACGGAACTCTCTAAATGAATACGCTAACACCGAAAGAGAGAAAAAGCAAAAGTAGTTTTTTTCGGCGGGGATGTTCATTTCTGGGTTTAAGATGATTTTGTGTTACGAATCCCACTTGTTGTGAGTGCACTACAGTGGATAACGAGAAATTACCTTGTTGAAACTATCAAAATAAGCATGCGTTCATGATTGGTGCTAGAGTCTCACCATTACTGTTCTGTAATATATGAGGAAGGCAGGAAACAAATGAGGCGAGGTCTAACAAGGGTATAGCTCGAATTTAGTGTTTCTTAACAAACATAGCAGGCAGATGGTTTTACGGAAAGCTTGATCTGAAAGCAGTTGGAGGAGGTGTTTGGTCTATATCGACCAAAAGCTCCTACTACTCATCAGTAGCTAAAACATTCCTCAACAAATTTACGTTTCCGACATCTTGACTTGAAGTGAACGTCTAATTGTTGGATTACCGGCTGAAGTTAAAAGGACAAGTACTTTGTTTCCTATCGAGATGTTCGGGTAACCTTTTGACCGCCCACAACCGAAGGTGGTTCATCATACAGCTACACTACTTTGATCGTGCCTAATGTGTGGTCAATGTCGCAGCGAGCGACACAATTGCAATCAGAAGTGTCCACTGCATAGTACTAAGACTTTTGTTTGTTCAAAGTACTCCACGCCTGGTGACAGTTACGTAAACAAAAGTGTTTTTGAAGAGTTTCTTCTCGGTGATGCTGCTTTGTACGATTCTACTACCATTTGTCCAAAGTATCGAAGTAAAAAACACTTCGTTATGAAATACGTGAGTTTTCTTTTTTATCAAGTACAAGAAAAGCTCAGGTAGGAACTAAACTCAGAATGTTATTCGAAATGTTGGCTTCTGAGTCGTGTCCCTGTACGCGGCTTCACTCTGCTCCATAGTGTTCAATACTGGAAGTTAACTTTTACTGTTCACACTGCCAGTATGTACAAACCCTTTTATTGTAGTATGGAAGGGTAGATTTATCCATATCGTTTATGTGGAGAAACTGACGAACTGTTCAAGTTCTTCCATGGCCTGTCTGAACCATTGCCTTTCATGTCAGTTGATTATATGAAACCACATTTGGAGATATTCCACACATACCAAGTTCATGGATTCCTCTCAGAACATTTGCTCTGGATCCCAATATCTTCTAGTCTCATTGCGACTTCTTCCAACAGTTAACCATTACATTCACCTGTGTGGCGTTCTGTACAGCATTTTGTACTTTATAATTTTTATTGTTCGCTCTTCTCGCCTTTATCTAACTCACTAGTACAGTCCATGAGTGTTTCTTCAAGCGTTCCATCAACAATATGTAAGACCCTTCCCCTTATGCCGATACACAACAAGAAACGCTTGATAATTTCCGAAGGCAGTTGCCTCAGCTAACACTCACTGTGAATAATTTAGCTGGACGCCTCATGAAATGCCGCAGATTTCCGCGCACTCGACCCCGCTCTTGCTCGCGACCTCGCATAGTAAAGCCGCAAACCTCTGAAATCTGTTACTACCTGTTGTATCTGTATCTGATCCCCATCCACTACATGCCTTACGGACAATAACAACGCTAGTGAGAACAAGTCACTCAGTAGAAGCGCATTGTATATTGTCGCACTTACAGGCAATCGGGTCATTTTAAAGTGCATGGATGAGTGAGCCGTTGGTCGCTGAAGCCACGACCAATCAGAACACTGTTGGCGCCTTGGCACGAGTGTGGGACACACAGGCGGCCTTGACGCATATACCACAC